>JAUJYN010000024.1:692568-776568 GCA_030737835.1 Acorus gramineus
CCATTTACTAGCTAATTATATAATAAAACTCCCTATGATGCAAATGATAGAATTATAAATACTGTTATCCCTCGACCCTCATGCTTATTATCATGAACGTTGGCAGCATGCATCCCTTATTCAATGAGGATTTGATATAAAAAGTGTGTATAACAATATAATAGAATCTCCCAAGAAATTCCCTTTAACTTAGATTCTCCCAATGCCTCAAGACTTTCTGCTGTTACGTACAATTTGCTTCCCCATTATAATATCAAAACAAATCATACAAAAAAAAAAACATGACCTTAACAACCTCGTTAACCCATGTAATATAAAACCTTATATTATATATTATATATTAAAAATTAAAAAAAAAAAAAAAAAAGATGCGGTTGCCTGGCTCGAGAGCAATAAATCTCCAACTTTTCTTTGGCATTTCTCACACCGACAAAGGCCAATGCGAGGTTTTGGAATTCGGAATGTTGTTTTCTTGTGGTCAATTTGTCCAAACCCAATAAAAGCTTTTTTAACCCTTCTCAATTTGAAACAAAAGAAAAAAAAAAAAGGCTCATCTTCCAAAAAGACACCACCAACAGGAGGGGTAAAAATATAATTTTAATGTGGGGGCATTCTGGGAAGGAAAGTAGAAGAGCTTTTGACTGGAGGACTTTAGCTTTAATTAACCATTCAAAGGTGGGGCCCGTTCTGGGAATAAATTTTGTGTGGATAGAACCAGTGGGAGTGGGTGGAGGTCGTGGTGGGGGCATTCTGGGAAGTGAACAGATTGTACTCAGTGGGTGAGTTTTTTTTTTTTTTTTTTTCATGTTACACAGGGTCCATAGACGAATCGAGGGAGGAGTTTTCTAAAAGGAAAAAATCCATATAACCCATGTAAATTGTCTGAGATTCATATAACTTTTTGATTTTATCTGAAATTCATATAACCTCTGTAAACATAAATATTAATTTAAATAATTCTCTGAGTTAAATTTTCATTGACAAATAAGAAATATTTTGTTTGGTTAACTATAACTGAAAACACATTATATCAAAAAAATTTAAGCTTTTAATTTTTTTTATAAGTTAAAGCTAAAAACTGTTATCAAATAAACCGGCTTAAATGTATCATCATTACTTGATTTTGTCTCTGACACAGTATCTTGAAATATGTGTTCCATAAACTAGCCATCATCATTACACTCTCAAAAGATGTGCATGAAACATCTAAAAGCTAAAAGTTGATTTTTAAACTGTATTTTCAAACACACCCTTAGTCTTCTTCTCACATATTATATCCCTTATGGCTTGGGAGAAATGAGGCTTTGTTTAGGGGCTCGATCGTCGCAATAGATGGCATTTGGGAGAATGCAAAAGGTTTCATTGTGACTTATGGATGCTTCCGTGCTGGGGCGTCAGTGGTAAGGGTGCAATGGTCTTTGATCATGGCTTCATGATGTAGGTTTTGTTTGGGGGGAGAGAAATGGATTTCGTCTTTTAATCTATTTCCTTCTCTCTGCCTTAATTTATTTAGCTTGTTTCTTTTCACTTTTGGTTATACTCCTTTTATCTTAATGAAAAGAAGTAGCTTGCCTACCAACTAATTTAAAAAATAAAAATAAAACATTTTGTATCCCTTTAAATTACGTTTTAAGAGTTTTATGCTTTCTTCAAAAACTACTGTCTTCATAAGTTTAATTAAAAATAGGTTGAAGATTTTAATTCTTATAAAATCAAAAATTGTCAAAACCTGTTTCCAAACCGTTATTATAAAAACAATTTCAAGTGAGTATAGCACATGTGGGGATATTTTAGGTATAACCACATAACCTACTAATACGAGTAGGTGTCAATGAAGGCCAGACAGGAAAATTTGTGTTGTTTCTGTATAGCAGTACAGCACAGGTGAACTCACACCCTATGTATGTATAGCAGTCCTTATAGATAGCATACACAGCCATAAATGTTAAAGAAAGGTCATTGTCTTTGTATTTAATTATTGGGTACTTGTGACCAAAAGACAAAGCCAAAGTAATTCTTTTATATATGTATTGCATTTTCCATTACATCAGATACAAAATCGGTGAGCCATAAAGAAGCCCCTTCAAAATATGGGGAACCTCTCCCAAACATTGGCCACACCTAAATCAGTAAAGGAAATGCTCCGCAACCCCACCCCAAAAAAAAAAACTATAAATAAAATTCCAGGAATATCCCCCATTCATCCCCAGGGGCATTCAGGGAATTACCATCTACACACAGAATCCAAGGAAGCCAGACCTAAATTCAAAACAACCATTCCCACCCCAACAAAACAATCATTTGAAAAGACTTCAAATTTTTTTCAAGCAAGTGGAGACCTATGAGGGGCTCCCTTCCTTCTGTTGCTCAAGGAGAGGACGATCTGTGGGAGGAATCCAGTCCCTCTCTTTTTCTTGACCTCAGTAGAATTCTCAGAATTCACAGGGTTTCTGGTGCTGGTGCTGGTTGTGGTGGTGGTGATGGTTGTGGTTGTTTTGGCTTGATGAGGTTTTATAACTCATCGGGTCCTCCAAAATCGAATTCGGAGTGGTCATCTGGTCCTCGTCCTCCTCCATGATGTCTGAACCATCCATATGGAGGCTCTCAAAACGTGAGACTGCAAAATCTGACTCGTCTAACACGTATAGGATGCTCGACAAATCCTCCCCCTGCAACACAAAATGATCCACCTATGCAAAACATCCCAAATTATTTTTTGTAATTGAATGTTAGTGATGTTTAATGTACATAGTTTGATTGATCATTCGATATGTAAATTAACAAAATTGGATAAAATACAAATGGATTGTTTGAAGAAGCGCAATATAAAAGGCATAATGATTATGGTTTTACAGCAATCATGCTTAACTCAAACATATTTTAAAATGATCTCAACTTAAGAAGAAACAAAAAAACAAAACAAAAAAAATTTCTAGGCCCCATTTGTAATCAATTATCAAATAGATTTTATATTTTCAAAATCAATTTTTTCATTATCGGTCTTCAATGAATATTTCTCAAAACTTATCTTTTAATTTCAAATTTTGATTTTCATGTAAAAGCTAAAAAATCAAGTTTTCATAAAAAGTCAATAAACAACTTTTATATAAAAAATTCGTTAAAAGTAACTTTTAGAAGATAGTTTATTTTAATCAATTTAGAGTCTAAAATGATTTTGAAAATTTGTTCCAAATGATACCTTAGTTATAGAAAACAATAAAAAATCAGTAATCTAGAAAATATATAGCTTTCTAATAAGAATTAAGTTTTGAAAACAGTTTTAAAATGAAAATCTCCATTTCAAATCCCTTAATAAACATTATTGAGCCAAAAAATTTGTAAACCAACATTCATAATTAGTCTTATATTCCCAAAATGAGATTGGGTAGGTGTGCTCTATTTATTATTTATTTTATTATATTACCTTGCAAGAGAGAGAGCAATAGTGGAAAGGCTCTTGGAGGATCCTGTCACAAGTGAAACAGATGTTGCCAGAGCCCTTGAAGGGCCTATTCTGTGGCCTCTGGTTCAAAAACACCACCTTAGCCCTGTTGATTGTGTAGGGCTGCAAATTCAGATAGAAACAACAATTAGAAGATATATATAATATAAATTCATGAACCATCATTGATATATATATATATATATATATAATTTGTCTCAAATGATTTTGAGGTTCTTCTACCTGAACATAAGAGCAGTCAATCAGCTTTTCAAGATCTCCTAGTCGAACCACGTCGTGATAAACGTAACGCCTCACCTGATTAAACACAAATTGTTTTCATAAAAAGAAAATTTGAGCAAACTATGGCCATTTTTATTCAAGTTCAAAATAATAATTAAAATAGACAATGGTCGAACACTGGAGAACAAAAGAAAAGAACAAAATCAAGAAAAAGAAAAATAATAACCAGTTTTTGTTTTATAAATTGAAATCTAATATAAAAAATAAAAATAAAACTATATGTACTCCCACAGTTTTTGTTACTTTTTAGTACAGCATCAACAATTATTAGCTCAAGAAAGCAAACAATGACTTCACTGTATAGGATTGCTTTTCATGCAGATTGTGTTTGCAATTATTGTCTAAGCATCTTCAATATATGTTAGTTAAATAAGATGTTAAAATGTCATGTCAGCATTTTATACCTCCACTACACACTCATTTGCTACATTCCTATTTAATTGGTTGTTGTTGCTCTAATGGACTAGCTAAATAAACTAGCCAAATCAATAGTGGGCTCCATCTCTACATCCATTCAACCTCTCAAATGCATTTTTTATTAATTTTTTAAAGAAAACTATCATGTGGGGCCCACATTTAACTAACTAAAACACTAGTTACAGTTAACATGGAAGATAACATATGACAGCAAGGCCCACATTTAGCTTATCCTTAACACTTTCATTAGAGCAACATTTTTACATGTTACGTAAAATATGACACTAACATGTTAGTTAACATATCCATTGGAGATGCTCTAATCTAATACCATAAGTAAAAAAAAACATTTGGTCGTGTATTTATTCCCAAAAAGTCCACCCCAAGAGTGGTGATATTATGGAGAACAGATCATCTTAAAATCCGATCAGACGGCTGAAACTTACGTTACATGCTTTAAAAAAAAATACATGTTAAAATATTATTAATATTTGAAACTTGAAACAGATAAGTATTAGAAATGTTTTTTGAAAAAAATAATTTGAAGGAGATAATTATCATCACAACTAAATAGAAAGTCATAAAAAATATCAAAAGTAGAACAAATTGTTAATTCGCAAAATCAATAGTGATTACATAGAAATAAAATAAAGATTTGAAATATTAGTTAACAAAAACCTTAAAAAAAAAAAAAAAAAAATAGAAATCATGTCTAGCAAATTAAGTAACCAAAAACATTGATTGACATAAAAAAAAACATAACATACATGCAAGATAAAATTTCAGAAACTCATTAATTACAGAACCGATATAACCACCCTTCCTTAACAAAGTACCCACTCTCATCAATTGTTAGTTTATTACGTGAGTTGTTGGTGATAATATCAAAATCTTTTCTTAGTCAAAGAAAGTAATAAATTTTTCATCCAAAAAGAGAACAGACCGTATTGAGACATAATATTTTGAAAAAAATAAAACCCAACAATAATTTCTCTACAAACATTTTAAAAATTCTGATAAAAACACACAAAATTCACACCCAATTCAAATCCAAAAAAATAAAATAAAACCCCAACAAAGAAAAGAACCCAAAATCCCAAAAGAAAAATAAATTCAAAAAACATGTGAAGAACATTTTTAATTTAAAAATATATATATAAATATAATTGTTAGTTTATTACTTGAATATTGAAATCTTAGTCACATAAAGTAATATATTTTTCATCCAAAAGGAGAACAGATCATGTATCTCATAAAGTATTGAAAAATAAAACACCCAAAAAAATCCATATAAACACCCAAAAAGTAAGCACACAAAATTCACACCCAATTCAAATCCTTAAAAAAACAATGTGAAGATCATTTTTAAATTTTATATATATAATTGTAGTTTATTACGTGAGTAGTGGGTGATAATATCGAAATTTTCTTAGTAAAAAAAAGTAATAAAATCTCCAAAACGAGAGCAGATAATACATCTCATAAAGTATTGATTAGAAAAAAAAACCCCAAAAATTCATATAAACACCCAAAAATTAAGCACACAAAATTCACACCCAATTCAAATCCCACAAAAAGAAAAGGAAAGAACCCAAAATCCCAAAAGAAAAGTAAATTTCAAAAAGCATGTGAAGATCATTTTATTTTAAAATACACACACACACATATATATTAGTTTATTACGTGGTAGTGGGTGATGATATCGAAATCTTCTAGTCAAAGAAAGTAATAAATTTTTCATACATCTCATAAACTATTCAAAAATAAAACCCAACATTAATTTCTCTACGAATCATTTTAAAAATTCAATGAAAACACCAAAAAAGCACACAAAATTCATACCCAATTTAAATCCAAAAAAAAAAAACAGCAAAGAAAAGAACCCAAAATCCCAAAAGCAAAATAAATTAATTAAAAATATCTATACATAAAGAATTGGGTCATATATCTCATAAAGTATTGAAAAAAAAAACCCAACAATAAATAAAAACACCTAAAAAGCACACAAATTTCACACCCAATTCAAATCCAAAAAAAAAAAAAAAAAACCAAAATCCCAAAAGAAAAATAAAAAAAATGTGAAGATCACTATTAATTTTAAAAGAAAAACTAAATATAAATATAATTGGGTCACCTGAAGGAGAGGATGAGAGCGATGAGAGGGGACACAATGGTGGCAGATGCTCCTGCAACAGCCCAAACAGAATATGTTCTTCTCATTTTTCTTCTTGTTTTCATGGACTCCACAATTCCCAAAAAATGTCTCCAACATCAGCCCCTCCAACCACGCCGGCTTCACCACTGTCATCTCCGACGACGACGACGACGACTCTCCGTCTCTCACTCTCACCATCTCTCTCTCTCTCTTTTCTTCTTTTTTTTTGATTGAGTGAATCAAATAAAAGCTTTTTTTTTTTTAATGTTTCATTGATTCTGTGAAGTGGGTGTGCTTTGTCTGAGGGGACTGAAGAAAAAAAAAGGAGGAGAAGAAGAAGAGTTGGTATTTGCTTTTCTTTTTAACGAACCCCTCTCACAGTCTCTCTCTCTCCTCCTCACTCTCTCTCTCACTCAGTATTTTTGAGAGAGACCTTCTATTTATAGCGGAGGCGGACACGAGAGACCTATTGTTTTTTATTTAAGTATTGATGTACTCGATTCATTTTGAGATCCGTTTTACAGCTTCATATGTTATGATAATATAGTATATGATTTCTATCACAGTATATAAAATAAATTTTTATTATTATTTTTAACTTAAAAAACAATACAATATTTTATCTTAGTATATACTTTATTTCATATAACAGCATGCATTTCATTTGAAGAGTGTATGATTTAAAAAAAAAAAACCAGGGTGAACTGCAATTGAGCCTGCAATGGGAAATGGAAGTATCATTTTCTTTTTTATTTTTTTAAGGGTTAAAGACATCTACATCATTGCAAACATGGGCAATCATGTATAAATCTATGTCAATGTTGGAGTAAACGTATAAATCCATCAAAACTCACAAAAATCTAATTATCATCTCGGGTTAAAATTCCACTCAAATTTGATCATTATGTAACTCTATGGACATTATAGTTCTCATAAACAATTATAATGACAAACTAGTCCCTACAAAGACCTAATTACCCTTATATGACTTTTTATGTTTCTTCATTCCCGTAGTCCGTAGAGGCGTTATTTGAAAATGGTAAAAAAAAATTGAGATAATTTAGTCATTTCATGGTATAGATTTAGAGTTAACTAGGGTATGTTGGATTATAGTTAATCTCTGTTGACACCAGGGATGTATATGACTTTTTGTGAGTTTTCAAAGATTTATATATCTGCCCCAACTTTGATAAAAGCTTACATGAGATTACCCATGTTTATGAGGACGTGAATGTCTTTAATCCTTTTTTTAAGGGTAAAATGCATCTGCACCAAAAACATGAAGTTTATGAAACCTGCACGAACACTCTTTGTATTTTAGAAATATGCACTTACAACCCCTCCTTAATTATTTTATATTTCTCATTAATATAGGAAAATCGATAACATGAAATATCATTTTATCACTCAAAATAACATTTTATAGTTGTCATCCATATATCTAAAGCAATTTAAAGCATTATTACATCTCAAGTTAACCATCAATATATCTTAATTAATATAAACCATCAATAAATTTCAAGCAACGGTATTTTTATGTTATTATTTTTCTCATGTTACCATTTGATGTATTGGCATATTTTTAAAATACAAGGGGTGTTTTTACATATTTTACAAACTTGAGGGGGTTAAAATGCATTTTATCCTTTTTTTAAATAATGTTGTTGTTATGAATATAATTGATAAGGATAATGTTATGTAAAACCTTGTAGCCCCAATTACAGTCTATATGTATTTTAAATTTTTTAAAAATAGTATATATTATCTAATGAGGCACATGCTTTTATTAAAAATAAAGCATGTACTTCAATGAATTGCATAAATGCATTTATAAAAAATATGAAAAATTTCTATCAATGTATATATCTCGTTAATGTGATTACATGCTATAATAATTTTCTATCAACGCACGTGAGACTAGATTTTGTCGAAAAAAAACTATGTGCGTACTCGATGGATAAAGTGGAGCGAATGATGAATTGTGGTTTTATTTTATTTTTTTTAATTTTTTTTGGCGGTTAAAAAACAAACACTAAAGTGAACCTATCAATTATACAGAAAAAAGTTCATATTCTCTGAATCCGTCGACTACGATATATTATATATATATTTTTGTATAATAGGTATCATCTTTTAAGATTTAAATAATACTTATTATGTAAAAAAAAATCTTAAAATTGCAATTTTAAACTTTATAATTTCGTGATGGAATATCACTGAATCACCGTCCATATTTAACATGTTAATTAATTTAAAAAAATCTTTATTTACTTATAATCTAAATGGAACACTTTTTTTAATTTAAAAAAAACATGAAACACATACTTGGTAGTCTATCCTAAATTATTTGGCTGCGAATATTAATAATCGAATCCAGATCTCTAGGGTTAACCCTAAGATTGATTTAGAGAAATAGGTTTCTAGGCATGCTCTTAAATGTGGCTCCTAAATACAAAATGGGTCATACCTTTTTGGGGGGTTCTTCAAATATAGACCGCTACATGTTTGAGTCATTATGTGAGTATGAACACGACTTTTTGCCTGAAGTTCCCGCAGACGTCACCAATTAAAGGGGTGTGAATCCCTTCAATCAATTAATGTAGACAACGAGGAGCTCCTCCAATGAGTGGTGATCCAACTACTCATAAGTTGCATCTACACTCAGAAACCTGACACCAGTGTTGTTCCGGTCAAGGGAGTTCTGACACTCAAATCAATAAGGATTCTATGGTTTTTTTGTGAGAGAATCCTTGTTAACGGGGAATGGCAGCTAAGATACCCTTTATTGTTTGGGTGTCTCCCCTTTTATGGTGAAAAAAGACAAATTGAGTGTAACTATCGCTACTAGTTCAGCGGGATATTCAGCATCAGAGAAGATTTTTCAGAACGTGCTATATTGGACGAACTATTACAGAATTCTTCACGTGGCCACATCGCTCCATTTCAGGCGAACCACGTGGGATCTTGTCAGTCCTCTGTCTGGATGAGCACGTGCCTAGGCAGTATTGGCTAAATTGGGTCCTAGCCATGCGTGGCCGTATCCAGATTGTTGACCAGACCATTTTGTTTAGAGGTGAGCCCTTGTAGTTCTATCCTTGGGGATTAAAACTCGGGACTAGGCTTTGAGGATCTCAGGTCTCGAACATTATGACTTGTTTCCTCTCCTCAGAAGGATGTATGGGCGCTTCTACTCACAGAGTTGGTCTGGTTGCATTCGAATAACTCGATTAAATCAAACTACCTGTTAACCTGTTTACCGATGACACATGTTGTGCCCAAAATTTATACGGCTACAAACTAAGTTTTTTTTTCTTTTGAAGAGCAAATAATAAATAAAATAAATCATAATAAAATAGGAACAAAATAGATAAAACAAAATATAGAGAAAATGTGAAAAATATTTTATAAATTAAATTAAAATAAATTCAAATACATAACAAAATAAAATTCTAATAAATAGGGATAAAAAAACTTCAATTTTTGAAGATTCAGTTGCCCTCTGAATGTGGGATTCTAAGCGAGGTCGCCCTAGTACCCTGTCTTTAGATCTCATCAAATTCAAGAACAAATTTTTTTGAAAATCAACATTTCTAAATACGAATATTAGTTTTCCTCATTGACATAAAGATAACCAACTCAAAATTTAAGTTTTTTTTTCACTTTTTTTAATTTAGAGATTATACTTCTATGATAGAATGATTATTCAATTTTTTTAATATTATGATATCGATTAATATATAAGTTTACAACAATTTTTTTTGAAGATTTTTGGCGCCCTCTGAATATGGGGCTTTAGGCCTTTAGTAGCCTGTGTTCAAATCTCTTCAAATTCAAGAACAATAATTTTTAGATAATCAACATTTCTCTAAGTACAAATATTAGTTTTGCTCATTGACATAAAGATAAGATATCCAAATCAAAATTTAAGTTTTTTTTTTTTTCACTTTTCTAGAAATCATACTTTAATGATACAATGTTTATTAAAATTTTAAAGATTATGATTTACAATATATATATATATATATATTTGCTTTTAAAAAAAAAATGCTAGATTGATATTATTTCTTTATTCTGTTCTTAAAATATTAACAGTGATATTTTTGTAAGTAATTGACGTATCGAAGGCCACTGCCCTATATCGGACGGCGGAGATTGCTTTGAATTGTTTTGGAGTCGAAGAAAACTTTTGCTATTTTGCCGTCTTTTATTTAGGTTCCGTAAATAGCCTTGAAGTTTGAGTGGAACTACGGGGAGAATGCCACTGTACGGACTGGGAGTCAGGGAACGTGATCACCCGCAGTATTTGCAGACTCTTCTTTTAACTTTTTTTCCCTGCAACCTGACAAAAACCAAACAACTCCCCATAAAAACATGTTTTCATCATTAAAAAGAGACCCTCTTTTTTTTTTTTTTTTCCTTTTTTTTTTGTTTTTAATTTTTTACAAATATTTTAGCTCATGTTTGAATAAAGTCTTACAAAATAAAACTTATTTTAGGATATACAAATATATCAGTATAAGTTAGTATAACAGTCGACTAATAAGTGATTTTGTTTTTTTGATGTGTTTTGAATTATTTACGTTGGATAACCTATTGATAAAGTTTTTGTTGTTTGAGTGGACAATGAGCTTATATATTCTGTGAGTGGGATAACCTGAAATAACTTTAATTTCAAGGGTTGGCTAGAATCTATATGCTATTTTAAACCAGTTTATTCTGACATAGGTTATCATAGGATATTCACTGTATCCAAATATCAAAAATTACTTATTTTGCTTTATTTTAAGTTATTCCATGACCTATTTTTGTCCTGATAGATTATGATATTTTTTTTATCTTAAAAAATGTTATACTCAATCTGGTTTTAAATTTAAACGCATTCTATATGTATTTTTTATTTTATAAAGAGCATTTTTTTTAAACAAAAACCATAGATAGTCGGCACGAACTGATTTCACTAAAAGAATAGAGATAAGAGACGTGCAAATTTAACCAAAGAAAAGAGCCAAAACATAAAATGAGCTAGGCACGGGAGCACATGGGGGTATCAACCCACCGTTTTTAAAAGACACTGTTATACACAATCTTTTATATAACTCCAAATACAGTATTATATACTTCATTAATCATGATATAAATTTTTTATTGACTTCCAAAATAGGCTCATTCAATTGGAAATAGAGAGATATACATTTTTATCAAAATATTTATATTATTAAATGAGTTTTACTATTTTTAAAATTTAAAACACGTGCGAATTGGTCATATGATAACATTTGGTGATGCACCAAACATTATCTTATTTTTTTAAATACTAGAGACATCATCAAGTGATATATGTTCTTTTATAATAAAAAAAAATTAAATTGTATATTTCAATTAATTAAATGACATCGTTTTATAAAAAATTAAATATACACCTCAAAAAAAAAGAATGTTATTATTTATAAATGAAATAATAAATTTCTTGTAACGAAATATATATCTCGTAAGTGTGAATGTCACTGAGCCTACCAACTCTCATTATTTCGTTGTGCTGCGTGTATCTTTTTCCTTTTTGAGCGTTGATACAGGCAATTCATTTTGTAGCCTGTTTTGTAGTCCCATACGTTATGATAACATAGTATATATAACATAGTATATACTGCATTATAATAGTGTATGACCCAAATTTTTTTTAAATTTTTCAACATAAAAAAAATATATTAATGTATCTTAATATATATTTCATTTCATATAACAACAGGCATTTCAAAGAATGAATATATCATTTAAAAAAAAAAAAAAACAGAATAGACTGTAATTAGGGTTGTAGTGGTGCTGCATGTATCTTTTTCCTTTTTTTTCTTTTTTAAGGGAAGATGCTTCCCTATTGAATGTGGATAAAATTCATTGGGTCAGCCCAATTTTCCTGCCAAGACTAGTGACCCAAAATCTATGTTTGTAATTTATGTATGGTTCATGGGCCCGGCAAGATGGGAAATGTTATATATTGATAGGGTGTTGTTACACTCTCAGCCATTTTAACCATTCAAAATATAATTCTTAATACCTTGTTAAAAATCAAGTGAAATATGTACATCGTTAGACGATGTATATATTTCATTAAAAATTTTTTTACATATATTAAAAATAAATTCATTCAATTAGGAATAAAGCGATGTAAACTTTTTATTAAAGCATATACCTCTTTAGGCTATATTTACTATTTTAAAAATAAAACATGTGTGAACTACGTTTTGTATTGTAAAACAGACTAAGTGTAACATTTTCCATATTAATATTCAAGCTTTGTTAAAACATTTTTATAGTCTTATATACCTCGTTAGCTCCATTTATTCTCACTTTAATAAGGTATATTGATCATTGGAATTTTTTTATAAATTTATAATGATACAATTTAATTCATTAGTGTATGTTTCACCTTTCACAAAAATACATGCCTTATTATTGAGATATATGATTTTTAGAAAAATAAAAATACGAGCAGACTGTATTTGAGACTGAAAATATAACTGAGTGTAAAATTTTTCAAGTTATCTTGGTAATCAATTTTGCACACAATACACAATTTAATTTTTTTAAGTAAATATACATTTTCTAAAATATAATACACACACGCATACAAATAAATTGAATGCATTTTTTTAATAATAGATTGACCTATTAAAATATATACTATAACGTGTTTAGATGATTTTATATTCTACATCAGGCGACATGACATTTATAGGAATGACTAATGAAGTATTTAAATGTAACAATGCCTAAGCAAGATATTGTTAATGGGCCGAGGCCAATTTCTTGTTCTTGATTTATTTATTTCTTTTTTTGTTTTTGTTTTGTTGGCTTTGATACACTCAGTAGTCTTATAGTTTTTATAATTCGCTAACGTAATATATAGTATACAGTATACACTAGGTTAGAAAATTTTAAAATAATTAATATATGCTTTTACTTTTTTAAAATATGTTATTTTTAAACACATATATTATAAAGTTTAAAAGATTCAAATGGCACGTTCCACCAATCCTTTCTTTTACCCCACCAATCAGGAAAAAAAAAAAAACGATGTTTTTTTTATTCCCATCGATCCGACCAGGTCGACCAAACTTGGTTGTCATTTTAAGTTTTCGACGACCGAACTTGGTCGTCATTTCATGTTTTGGAGGACTTAACTTGATCGTCATTTCAGGTTTCGGGCGACCAAACTTGGTCAAACAGAATTTGTAATAAAGTTTATAATTTTTTTTCTTGAAAACATAATCCCATGACATGTATCCTCCTTGAATCCTTCATACCACTCCAAGTCCGAGTTGTAATGTAGAGAAAATCATTCATTAGTATCAAATGTAGAACATAAGAACAATTTTTTTATATAAGTGATGGACAAATTTTTAAAAACCAAATATAAAATGTGTTTAGATTAACTGGTATGTTTTTTTTTTTTTTCAAACAAAGAATCCGCTTAACTACGAATTCAAACGAAGCTTATATATATATATATATAATTCCCCTATAGTCACCCTCTTGGGTTTTTCAGATTCTAATATTTGAATTACCTCTTTATAAGAGTATTTTTCCTTATTATCTTCCTGAGTCTGACTGATAGGGGTTTTTATTAAACTGATATATTTTTCTAATTGTCGTTTTGAAAAAGATGTAAAAAATCTTACTTCAAAACAAATTTTTGCTAGATGGCAAGCATTATTAGGGATTTATGATTTTGACATAAAATATATTAAAGGAGACTTTAATAGTCTTCTCTATATATATATATTTGTCTAATAAGATATTTTTCTATAAAAATTTGAATTAATTAAAAGTATACCTACTTACATTTTTTTCAGTCCTTTAATTGTTGTTTGGATAAAAGAATAAATGAAGAATATGATGGATAAACCAAAAAATTTATTTGTTTACAAAGAATAAGTAAATATAGTTCTGGATCCTGTTCAATCTATTTTAGTCCCCAAAAATCTTAAATGGCGACTAAGTTCGATCGTCCGAAACTTGAAATGGCGACCAAGTCCGGTCGTCCAAAACCTGAATTGGCGACTAAGTTCGGTCGACCTGAATTGGTAGGAACAACCAAACACCAGTTTTTTTTTTCGATCGGTGGGATAAGTGAAACGTTTGGTGAAGATAGACACGCCCAGATTCAAAACATATTTAAAGGAACTACAACATTAACGATGGTTCTTTGTCCATTTTAAATCTACCATGGGCTTTGGGATGATATTGGTTTGGAAAATGATACGTGGAATCCATGTGCAGCTCCATCCGTAGTTTACATTATGTTTTTATAAATAAATACATTTGTCTATTAAAGTACATGATCTTATATGAATTAAAATATATATGATCTTATATGAATTAAAATATATATTAAGATACATTAATTTATTTTTCAATGAAAAAAGAACAAAACTGCAGCAATTTTTAATCATTCCTATAGCTTTTTTTTAATGTCTGGTTCTTCATGATCTGGCTTATATTAAATTTAGTATAGTATACGGTGGCTTAGAAAACTTCTAAGTATATGCATTAAATTGATTTTAATACATATTTTATTTCACCTGAATGTTTGTACTTCAACAAAAAAAAATATATACGCTTAAAAAATTAGAACACGTTCTCCTATTATAGAAATGACATGAAACATTCGCCTATTATCCGTGCTATATGATGGTTTTAATTTGGAAAATGATATATCCAGTCCCATGTGAAGTCCCATTTATAGTACTCATTGGTGCTTTTTTTTTGTAAGATAATATACACTTGTCCATTGAAGTATAATATTGTTATAAAAAGTGAAGGGGTGTACACTTAGATACACTAATGCATTTTTTTCTTTGAAAAATAATTTTTTTTAATTTTCATACACTATGGTAATGCAGTATATATTGTGATAGTGCAGTGTATATACACTGTACTCTAGTAGTGTTTAGAAGGTTGGGGGACAGCTTATGGACTACAGATAGGGTTACAAAATGGACTGAGTGTATTGACGCACTTGTAATATGTCAATCATGAGCCATGCTCAATGTAGTTAATGTGCTAAGGCTAATTCCTTGTTTCTTTATTTATTAGAATAATAATGATTTTTAAGCCCCAAATTTAAAACCCATCAAAAGCTCCATGAGTTGGCACATGTACAATACCCATTATACCCTTATATTGTATTTTTGCTATTATTGCTCTCCATATTTTAAGGAGGTGGTTACAATTTAGAATGATTGCATTGATCCCATTTGTTCTTTGATTTTTTTTTCTTGTGTGAACCATTCCAATTGAAGATCAATTGACGGTGAGTTTGAAAAAATCAATTGACGATCAGTTTTTTTTTGTGTTATGGGTTTTGGAAGTTCTGTGGATGAAGATCAATTGACGGTGAGTTTGGAAAGACAGATTTTATGATCTTGGTAGGTAAAAAATTGGATTTTGTTTTTGGAGTTCTAATGAAAAGCTTTGTTTGATAGTTTTTTTTTTGTCAAAATAAGATGTATTAGGTTTCGGTTCTTCTGATTCAGTTTTGACTATTTGGATTTTCTTATTTTGATTATATTTTTTAGCTTTGTTTGACATGTATTGAATCTGAATTTCATTTTAAATTCAGATACATGGCGTGTATCTTAATTTACATGCATTGTTGTGTACCAAGTATGATCTATACAATCATTTATGATTGTGTGTTTTGTGTATAATTATGCATAATGTGTCATTCATCATATTTTTTAGCTTTGTATCAGCATTATTCGACTCATTTAGATTCAAGATTTTCAAATGCAGTGCACATATATGGAATGTGTATTTGTTAATTCAAATTCCAGATACACATGTACCTGAATTTGAATTCTAGCCCATTTTTTTTTAATGTATTTGTTAATTCAAATTTCAGATACACTTGTATCTAAATTTAAATTCTAGCCCATTTTTTGAAGGTGGTTATTTTTATTTTTATGGTTGATGTTCTTTTATTTTCACCAAGCAAAGATGGTGTTTCAGATACAATCGACCTGTTTATTTCGCAAAAAAAAAAAAGCGATGGTGAAGTATCGATTGTGGAAACAAATCTGTCCTTTTTTTTCGTTCGTATGGTTTCGCCTAAATCGGAACCTTAAAATTCAAATTTTTTGAAATCATATTAGGTCTTATTGGTGCCACCCTTTGTGGGATTCAGTTACGATAGTAAGTTGGAACCAATTTTTAAAATTATAAGAAGGGTAGTCTTGTCATTGTCATTTTTTATGGTTAGAAAAAGTTAAATGGGAAACCGATAGGAGAGTGTCACCTATTGGGGCTCACAAATGGGGCTTAATTTCTGGGGCCAGGTAGCAACATTGTTATTAGAATATGCTAACACTCATATCATTTTACATTACAAAACGCACTCTGCCTATATTTTTATTTTTTTAAATAATATATCTTATCTAATGAGATATGTATTTTTATAAAATGTGTAGTATACAATCCAATAGATTGAATAACATTTAAGGGTTTTTAGTTTCCACCCCCTGTAAAACTAGTGAATTATTGAAACCCCCTCTAAAAAATGTATTTTAATTAACACCTTACAAAGTTATTGCATCTTTATTAAAAAAAAACCCAATGTTTAATTTCTACCCCTTCTAAATAAATAAATTATTTAAAAACCTCTCCAAATACACATTATTATTTTAAGACCCTTCAAATGTAGATTGTCTTAATAAGAATCACATACGTTTAATCTCTTGCAGAAACTGTTCATACTAATTTCGTATCAATCATTTTTTAATGGGTTCTATAACAGGAGATAAACTAAACTTTTTGTAAAGGAATCTACAATTTGCAGGGGTCTTAAAATAATAATGATTTTTTGAGGAGGGTTTTTAATAATTTACCAGTTTAGGAGGGGTTGAAAATAAATAACCTGAAATGGTTGGGTTTTTTTAATAAGACGAAATAACTTTACAAGGGGTTAATAATCAACTCAATTTTTGGAGGGGGTTTTGGATAATATGCTTGTTTTCTAAGGGATGGAAACTAAATAACCCTTATAGAAAATGTAATTTTTTTTAACAAGATATATACCTTGTTACAGTTAGTTGAGGTAGCTAACCTATGTGTTTGCATTTGGGAGTGTGAAAAACCTAAAAGGCTATGTTTTTTTTGGTGGAATTCTGATTTATAAGTGATGATTATATAAGTGTTGATGATTTTAAGCGGTTCAGAAAAAATACTGTTTGATTCAACGGAAAATATAAGCATTTATTCAGATAAGTGTGTTTGATTCACTACTTAACGATAGTGCTTAATACAAAGGTGTTTTGGCCTATTTAATAAGTGTTGAATGTTATTTTAATGTTTGGTTGAATATTTGAAAAAATGCTTATTTTTTCCATTAAAAAAGTATTTATTTGTTCCATGAAATATATGTACATTAGTGAGTGAATAATGAAATGCCACACGGAAGCCTATATATATTAACCAATAATTTGGATTGAAATATCAAGATAGAATAATGGTGAATATGCACAATACGTAAACCACATTAGAAAACCTGGAGAGTACAAACTTCCCAAGCATGTGGACTGTGGAATATTTCACAATAACCTAATAATTCGAGAGCTGTATATCATCTCATTATACAATGAATATCCTCATAATATTACAGATTTTTTCAATAAAAAAGGGTCAATTGCCCAAATATCGTTAGACCAAACCCCCAATTTTTTCCATATACCTTGACTTTTAAATTTTTTTTTTTTGCCTCTACAGAGATGTCCCCTTTTTTTGTATACTTCACCCATGCTACATTACATTTTGCTACCCAAATTACTCCCATTATGTTTTCTTCCCCGAAAAAAATAACTTCCTTCTCTCTTTCTCTCCAAATCACTTTGTTTTCTCTCACACTCGAAAACCCTCTCTCCCGGCGATATCCTCTCTCTCGCGACTATTTTATCTCCCCCACGACCATTCTCTCTCCTCAATGAAACCATCTTCTATTCTCAATGACCGTTTTTTCTCCCCAACAAAACCAACCTCTCTCCCCAACCTTCCATCTCTCTCAGAATTATTGGTGGCTCCCACAACCCTCTCTCTCCTTGCCAAAACCCTCTCTCCTCAACACAATCTCTCTCGCCAAAAATAAAAGTTGAACCCTAACCCCTCCCCCATGCCATCCAACCATGGCTGAATCCCCAATGTTGCATCAGAGAAGAAGAAGTACATCAATCCCAAGAGATGTATGTAATTTCTGTTAGTTGGTTTTATATTTATGTAATTACAGTAATTGTTAAATTCTTGTAATTTACTGTTATATTAGTGTTAGATTGCGGTTATGTGAATGATAGATTTTGAATGATACATTTCTGTTGCATTGTTGTTATGGAATCGATTCATGTACGTCATTGATTGCATTTTGTAATTGGTAATAAAGTTTTTGTAATGTTATATATGTGTCACTTTTGGCCTGTTGGTAACCATTGGAGCATTTTAGCAGTTTTTGAAATTTTTCATTTTTCGATCGGAACCGCAAAATTTTGGATTGTTAGCTATCGTCCTGAGCTAGAGGACTCCGATTGAAAATCTAACTGCATATTATGTGTCCTGGTGCCATTTTAAGCCACTCATGAAAATTTCATTGAATTCCGGCAACGTTTCTGAAATTTCGCAGTTCCGGGGCGTATCTGGGTTTTTAAGTCACTTACTATATAAAGGGGTGATCTAAAAATCACATGGCACTATTCATCATCCCTACCAAAGCTTTCCCTCTCTCCTCTCTCTCCTTTTTCTCCCTTTTGAGCCCCTTAGAGACCTCAAACCCAAAAACCTAAAGCATAAGAAGTGTAGATCGGGTCCCGATCTACACCCCGGTGCTTTCAAATCCCGATTTCGACCAACCTAGCCCTCCCATCCGTCCCCTTTTCTCCTCAGATCTGAGCCAAATCGGAGGTGGGAGTTGGTCTCGGTGGTGGAGACCCTTGGAGAGGAGTTTCGGTGCGCGGAGAGCTACCGGACATCCTTTCCTCCCCTCGGTAAGCTTTCTTTCCCTCTTTTTCATGCTTAGATGCTTGATAGGGGGGGGGGGGTTTGGGGTTGGGTGGTGGTCGGCGGCTGTGGGTGGCCGTCGGAGGGCTGGGGTGGTGGTCGGAGGTCGGTGGGTGGTGGTAGAGGTGCTCGGGTAAGGTGGAAGGTGGTCTCGGGCAGCAGGCAGCACAGGCAGCAGCACAGGCAGCACAGGCGCACCCGCTGGCAGGGCGCGCGCGTGAGTGCGCGTGGGGGGAGCTGGTGGCCAGCAAGGCGCGCGTACTGGGCGTGCTATGCACGGGTGTGCTGGGCGTGCTGGGCGCTGGGCGAGCTGTGCGCGAGGTGTTGGTCGAGCAGCTGTGCGCGAGGTGCTGGGCGAGCGGTGCTGGGGGTGATGGCCGAGAGGGCAGTGCGTGCAGGGGCGTCGTGCAGGGTGCGCGCGGGGCGAGGCGCTACGCGCGGGGGCGTGCGGGGTGCTCACGGGCCAGCGCAAGGCGTGCGGGGTGCGCGCGGGCGGCTGCGCTGGGGCGCAGGGGGCGCGCGGTGCACCCGGGAGGTTCGGCGGCGTGTCCAGGCGGCGGGCAGGGGCCCGGCGGTGCGCTGGGTGCGCGGGCTGAGGCGCGGCGGTGCACCCGGGCGGTCGGGTGGCCGTGCGGGTGGCTGCCGGGGGTGCGGGTGGTTGCCGAGGTGCTCGGGCTAGCGTGCGTACGGGTCGTATGCACGTTTGCCCAAGTGTTGAGTGTTTGGTTGTGGGTTTTGTGTATTTTTGAGTCTTTTGGTAGTGTTTGCGGATTATACTCACCAATTAATACCCTGTCTTGCAGATCTCGACGGACGGTCGCGCGTCGACCCGACTTCCGGTGAGTGGGACAACCCAACCCAGTTTGGGAGGCGCTACATGCCTTTGAGTGTGTACCGTCCTCCCCTGGGACACATAGTTAGTATTAACTGCCTTGTTATAATCCATGTAAGCATGATGTGTGTGTAGAATGCATGCCACCCTAGACTTGTATGTTAGGGACTTGCACCCTTAAGATTTGTGCATGAGCCGTGCATCCTGTTACCCCGCTATCATGCTAGGAAAGCCCTGACCTGAGCATGCGTCCTATTAGTTTGATTTATTTAATTAAATGCAAGCTTTAATATTGTTAGCATGCCTTGGGGAATATAAGGGGGCCTTGCGAGGTTAACATTGAGACCCGGGTTAGGGTACTCCGTGTTCCTCGTTTGGTTGTCGGATGTCCTACATCGGGACCTCAGGTTACCCTCCCAAGGTCTCTTTTCCCCATTTATGTCTTATTTATTTCCCCGCATCCTGGCTATGCGCGCTGGTGGAATTCTGAGGAATTCAAGACATTAGAGTTGTAGAGATGTGCTGTCAGCGGATCTGAGTGGATCATATGCGATGGATAGGCTGTTCTGTTCCCTTCGTTGGATCCGTGTAGAGACTACCTCGGCGTTGGAAAGGTTGTCCCGTGCAGGGGCTCCCATCAGTAGGCGCCTCCTGATTTGGTAGAAGGACTGCGCCGAACGTGGGAGTGGCCAAACGACCTACGGAGTGAGGAGAGACTATCGGTGGACCAAAGGTGACCAACAGCCTAGTCAGTCCCAAGAGCCTAGGTCACCTATTGAGAGGTGAGGGTGAGGGTATGGTGGGCCAGCGATGCGACGACCCACAGGATTGTGTATGGATGATTATCCGCCCATTAAGTCCCAACATCCTTGGTCACCTATTGAGGGTGAGGGTGAGGGTGAGGGTATGGCGGTTCGGCGATGTGACGAACCCTCGGATTGTGTTGCTTATGCCGCTTTGGGGCTAGTGACTTGATTAAATGTGGTTAATATGAACTGTATGCATGGGTTGTGCTATTCACTGAGCGTGTGGCTCACCCTCGCATAAAATCTTTTTCAGTGATCACTGAGGAGGACTTGAAGGAGGAGCTTCCCGAGCAACTACACCAGTAGCGGAGTAGCGCCACGTCCCTCGAGTTTTGAGGCCATCAACACCCTTCTCTTTGTTGTATGTATATACTTCTGTGCTTGGGCACCTAGTTTGGATTATGTATGGATTGTATTTGTGTGTATATGGACATGTTGGCTCTCACAGGACGTATGATTATGTATCGAGTCTGTAGTATGTTTTGATTACAGATTCAGTCTTTTAGCTTCCGCATTTGGTGTATATATCATGTCAGCCCTGCTTTTATCTGTGTTGTCATTTTAGTTGTTGTGTGAGTATATTATTGAACTCCTGTTTACTGATATCATATATACACTTGCCGCGTCCCGGGGACGGCCGCCCTGGGGCGTGACATGGGTATTGGCTTTTATTTAAGGGTTAAAGACATCTAAGTCCCTACAAACATGGAAAAACCCATATAAGTCCCTACTAAAATTAGGACAGACGTACGAGTCCCTGAAAACTAAAAAAAACCCAATTATCATCCCTAAGTTAAATTTCCATCCAAATATAACAGAATATTCCTAAAATATTCCATCACATATAATTGTATAGACATTGAAGTCCTTATAAACAGTCATAAAGACAAATTAGTCCCTGCAAAAGATAAAATTGCCCCTAAAAGACTTTTACATTAAATTGTGTATATATTGTAGTCCTTATAAATAATCATAAAGACAAATTAGTCCCCGCAAAAGATAAAATTGCCCTTGAAAGACTTTTACATATAATTGAATAGACATTACAGTCCTTATAAACAATCGTAAAGACAAATTGGTCCCTCTAAAAGACAAAAATACCCTTGAAGGATTTTTACATTTAATTGTGTAGACATTGCAATTTAAAAATTAAATACCCTCTAAAATACTGTAATTTCTACACAATTAAATGTAAAAATTCTTTACGATTTGTCTTTACGATTTGTCTTTAGGGGCATTTTTGTATTTTACATGTACCAATTTGTCTTTACGATTATTTATAAGGACTGTAATGTCTATCCAATTAAATGTAAAAATCTTTCAGGGGCAATTTTGTCTTTTGCAAAGACTAATTTGTTTTTATGATTGTTTACAGGGACTGCAATGTGTACACAATTTATTGTAAAAGTTTTTCAGGGGTAATTTTGTCTTTTGCAAGGACTAATTTGTCTTTATGACTGTTTATAAGGACTTCAATGTCAACACAATTATATGTGACATAATATTCTGGGAATATTCCGTTAAGTTTGGATGGAAATTTAACTCAGGGATGATAATTGGGTTTTTCTGAGTTTTCAGGGACTCGTACGTCTGTCCTAATTTTAGTAGGGACTTATATGGGTTTTCCCATGTTTGTAGGGACTTAGATGTCTTTAACCGTAAATTTTAATATTCGTGAATTGGTATTACATTTCTATAATTAGTCATTACATGTTTATGATATCACTCTTAAATTTTAATATCTGTGAATTAGTCATTATGGTAATACACACTCTAGGTATATATGGATGCTACATGACTACTCATTTTCTTGCGTTATAGGCTAAGTTGTGTATATAACATTGTCACTTGAGGGGAAAATCTATGAGAGATGAAAACTAATATACTTTCCTATTCAGGGTTTATATTCTTTGGTTTGCTTTACATAACTTGTCATTATCACTCTTGAATTAATTAGCTTCTATCAATTAATTAGAACTTTGATACATGATTATTGTAGTATTGTTGGAGATCAAATTAATCACCATTAAATAGTCTTAGTTAATTATGTTGCCTTATGTTTTGTAAATGATACTTTTTATAACTTCATAATAAATTTTTGTAAATTGTTACATTTATGTGATTGGGCATTACATATTTGTACTAATGTAATTTGCATATATCTTGCACAAATGATCCGACAAAAAGTTGTTGAAGAAGAAGGTGTTCCCCGAGGATACGTTGGTGTATGCATGGCTATCTTAATGGTTGCCATTTGTTTTTCTTTATTAATTTATACATGTCATGCATTTAATACAAAGAACATAATGCAGGTGTGGTTGTATGAGCACATTAGACTAAAAAAGCCATCAGCCTATGAAAAAGTTTCAAAATTTTTTTGGTGTGAATGTCTAGCATATCATACATTTATTAGGATTGACGTCCAACGTTGTAATTCAAACTCTTGATATGTCTATTTTTGTGTACATGACTTTCAGTTCTTGAATATATTGTAAAGACGCTATAGAAATGTATGTATAATCATTCTACATTTAAGCATCTTTGTGTACATTGAATACTCTCTGGAGGTAAGTATTAAATATTCATAACCATGTGTACAATATGTGTATGCATCAATTATATTTTTGTATTTATGTAACTATTTCTATAAGTACCTATGTTAGTTATTGCAACTTGTACATGTATTTATGTAACTAACATATAACGTTCTGTAAATTGTTAAGAAAAAGTTAGAACTCCGAAGCGGCTTCAACCACCTTTGCATGCCATCTTAATTGATCTAAATAACAGACTCATTGCCATGTAAATCTTTATTTGCAATTTCCTTTCCATGCGTCATATGAGATATTCATCTCAAATTGTTTATTAAGTTATATCTTCATGTCATTTGTGGCGAATAGGGGATTAACTTGAAGATCGTCTCTAACAAGTTTAATAACTCATTTCCTGCCGGCCTTGGAATGCCCTACTCTTCATAAACCACCCCCACATGTTTGTCCTTGAACATATGTCTTGATTTTAAACGATCTCCCCCTCCATCCGTATTTTATGTAACACATGTGATCAACATCCTCTGGATAAGATATATGCACATCATATTAGTACAAAATTGTAATGTCGATTCACATAAATATAATTACAATTTACAGAACTATACTAATAAATTACAGAAACTATCATTTGCATAATATAAATAATCATTTACAGAACAGAAACTACCATTTACAAAAATGAAAAATTCAATTACAAAGACTACCAAAAACATAAATTATCAATTACAAAAACTACCAACATTACATATCAATGTAATATTTACAATATAACAACTATCAATGTAATACCCAATCACAACAGAAACTGTCATTCACATAGTGTAATACCGCAACTACAACACAATTACACTAAGGATATTATATAATGTCCAAACTAAAAAAATATAGATATACCAGTTTATGGAATTAAACTAATGTCCAAACTACAACAAAATTACAGAATGTAATGCCCAATGTAAGAATTATAACATAACAACTACTAATGTAATACCATATATCATTTGCATAACTACAACACAATTACATAATGTAATGCCCAATGTGACAACTATAATCAATGCACCATTATATTGTTAAATTAACCATTTACAAATATGTAAATGATAGAGATTTACACAAATATACAGAAATATAGTAATCATGTACATATATAAAATGCAAAAGTATAAAAACTTGATAAAAAATTACAGAATATAATAGTTGATATACAAAAATCATTCACATAACAACACTTAACATAATGGAATATAAAGCAAACCAAAGAGTATAAACCCTTATACACTCAAAAAAGGAACAACATCAACATAAACTTATTCAAGTTGCATTGGCATTTTATGTAAAGCAAACTAAGGAGCATAAACTCTGAACAAGAAAATATATTAGTTGCCCTCTCTCATAGGTTTTTCTAATCCATCCTTAAATGCGAACTTTATTTCTATTTTCAGCTCTCATTCAAGTCGATTCTATTGAATGATTGGTCTAAACTCAATAACTACTATCACATGTCCTCTACTTATTCAAAAAAACAAAGAGACCCCAAATCAGTCAACACACATTAAAAACATTCTTTCTAAAACTAAGATTAGAAGAACCCAAAAGAAAATGAAATTAAAACAACCCACATAGAAAATGCATGACCTTTGTGGTATCACCTCTTTAGCTCTTCTTCTCTTCTCCACTATCACCGTTACCTCCATTGCTACCTCCATCGCCGCCGCTCACGGAGTTCTCAGCCTCTCCATGACCGGACTTCAGCCTCGGAGAAGGTGATCGATGAGTAGTGCTCGTTTGGGGAAGAAAGAAAAAACACTTAGTTTGGGGAAGATGAAGAAGAAAAATAAAGGGAAAGTGATTTTCGTTTGTCTTATATGAGGGGGTAATACTAGTATTAAGAAAAACAGGGATAAAAAAAATAAGGGGACAAAGCTGCAAGGGTAAATATAAAAAAAAGTCAATGGGCATAGAAAAAAATAAGGGGATCGGTCCATGGGTGTTGGGCAATTTACCCAAAAAAAATCCCAAGTGGCACTGAATATGTATAGACAAGCATGGTGTGATGTAACTTCTATAATCACTTGATAGCTAGGATTACAAGGAAAAAAGATGACAAACACCATCAACATACAACACAAGCACGCACAACATCCAAAGATCATTATTCCCATTGGCCGTGGACCTGCGTTGGCCCTCTCCATCCTGTTTCAGATTGGAAATTGGTTATCCTCGAGTTAGTGCGTCCTACGCATTGAGTCAACCCACATGAAAGAATGTTGATGATCCCACGAACATGTAAGACCACAAAATATAGCTATTGAATACAAACACATGGACAGAATTGGAAGAGTCGATGTATTTCATACATAGATCTATCACTCATCAATCTCACAGGGCAACTCAAAAACCACCGGCCATAGTTTTGTTGTGTCTGGGCCACGTGGAAGGTCATCAATCATCATCCACAAGCACAAAAATCTCGAAATCGGTGCTCTTAATGCTATAAAAAATAGTACAATGTTGTACATATGGTATTTTAATGTACATACAGTCATAGAAAAAAAAGATGTCATCGTTTAGACATTAGGAGATTGGCAATCTCCTCTCGTGTTCTATTCATCTCTAGTTGAACATTCTCGGGCTAGACACTGTCATATAGTTGCTCGGTGGCATAGTTTTCATTAGTGGTTGTGTTTTCAAACCTCTCAAACAGGGTAGGTATCAACTCGAGTTTCCCTTCTAATGTAATGGTGGATGACCATTGTTGCAACAATAATCCGGACTTGGATCTTGTATTGATAGGGGGCCATCTTCTTCAAGATAGGGAAGAGCACTTTTCACACACCAAATTTGTGTTTTATTAAATTCCGCAATGATAGGTGGAAATAATTGAAGACCTCCTTGTTTTGGAGTGTTGAACCCCCCTCCCCCCTATAATCTCCTAACCAATACCTTACAGTACAATAAGGTGCGCAGAATTCCCTTTTGTTGGTATATCCAGTGTTTGAAGGATAATATTTTCTAAGAGGAGGCAATGGAAACAATTTGGAAGGGTCTCAGATAGTTTCGGAGAGGATGTGCGAGTCATGTGTGGTTTCTTCTCACCCGGCTATGACATAGGTGAATAGCACATCGAATGAGCAAATGTCAAGCATATTTTGCATGCAATCACTCTGTTAGCCTCGGTATGGTACATGGTTGTCCTTGTCTATGAGTATATTCACAAGTGTTCCATCTAGAACCCCTATACAATCCTAGAAATCAATATTACTAACCTTGATGGGTTTACTTTCAGTGATGATGAGGGGGCATAACTTATATTTGATGGGATATAAACTTTTAAATGCATAAATCATATCTTGAATGCCAAGTAAAATCGAGAATTAGCTCGTTAAAATTTGGTTGGGTGTTCGGACAAAATCGGGTAGTTGGATGATCAATTGATCTAGTTTCAAGCATGCCTTTAGGACCTTTCTAAAGTGACAGGATATGGTCTCCCCAGAGTGTTAGAATCGGTCATGACAATATCTGTTCCTAGCATTATGCCTAATTGTTGTTCAATCAATATGTGCCTCGTGTCTTTCAACCAATCTTCATTTCATAATAGTAATACTAATCTCTTGAACACATGTTGTTCATGCGAAATAATTCGAGACATAGGAGTAGTTGTCCATTGAGTTTTTCAAATAAATATTGAGCTCCACCCAAACCAGATTACGAAATATTCTTTGTTCCCTACATTGAGCAAAGTGTTTGTGTATGAAATACACAAGCAGAAGAACGATGATGTAATATTGTGGATTCCATAAGATTGGACTTATTTCTAATACAAAACATAAACATCCATACAGTATAAGCATCCCTACTTTCCTATATTTAAAAACACGAGCATCCATAGTTTCCCTTACAACACATGAATTGAAGAAACAATAATTTCATTGAAGGGAATTTGTAGCAGCCTCAAAATGTAACAAAAAATATAAACTTGAGAACAGGAGATGAAGTATCCTTCCGAAAACATGTTACTATGATCAACATGACTAAAATAGTATTTCATTATCCACACACCTAACACCAATAGAAATCAAATAAATATTATTTTTATAATTGTACCATGTAAAAAAAATAAATACCGTTGTTGATACATTATTTGATCAATTCTAGGTTTGAAGCAAATGGTAAATGTTATGAGCAATAAATGCAATATTATAAAAGAGTTATTATGTATAGACAATGATACATGAATCACTTATCTACTATTTTTGTGTTTCATATATCTTGTGCAGCTATACAACTCCCATGAATGGAGAAAACATTTTCTAATGTATCCTTCCTTTGCTTGGAAGCATTAATATTCATTGTCAATCAATCCTTGTGTTTTATGGACATAGTATTACATGGATAAAAAAAGATATATAACTTCTATGTAGAACATTTATTGTTTTCATTATTATACCTTTGAAGCGCTATATACAACAAACAAAGTAAAATTTGAAAAAGTTTAAAATACAATACAGTATCTTTAAAATATATAACTTGCAACACAACCATTGCATGTATATGTTAGGGCCTTAACATTATTAAATTGTGGCAATTGATTAATAAAGTATGTAAATGTCAATTTATACCTCTTTATTTGTATATTTATCTAATGATCTTGAACATGTTGATTGGTATAAAAAGAACCAATGATTGAAAAGATAATTTACTGAAACAAAGGGTTTTTTTGCATATATACCCCTCTCAAATTCCATTATTACCGAAATACCCCTCTTGTGTCCTCAATTGCAAAAATACCCCTCTTATATTTGAAAGGCATGCAACCGTACCTCTTTGTTAGTAACCATTCAGAACCCAGATTGAACCATGGTTAGTTTTCTAACCCACCCTAGCCAAATTACTAGATTACTCCCACTTAAATCTCAGTCCTTAAAACATTTAAAAATTTCATCTTTTTCAAACATCCAAAATTCAAATTTGGGGAAGATAAAGAAAAATTTATCCCTCATTATTGACATTTGTAAAATTTCTTTTCTTTGTTTTTTTCTTTTATTGATGTCCACATTTTATATGAAAACTCACAATATCACTTGGGATGTGGGTTGGAATCTCATTTCCATGAGGATTGGTTTGGGTTCACCGATCATCAAAAATGAAAATAAAGAAACTAAGAATATGTGTTGTGAGGAAGAGAGAGAGGATTTGGATGAAGAAGAAAGGGAGAGGAGAGTATAGGAAGGAGGACATGGAGGTTAGGTGGCCTTTGAAAGGGCATTTTAGACAATTTATGGGGACTTAACGATGACTAAGAAAACTTTTCTAACCAGATCTCACGACATCTAACCATAGGGGCACCGTTGCACAACTTCCAAATGTAAGAGGGGTAGATACAAGAGGGGTATTTATGCAATAATGAAAGTTAAGAGGGGGATATATGCAAAAAACCAAAAAAAATGTATTGTTTAGCTTTTATTCAAAAATTTTCAACGTTGAAATGTCTTGAACATCCTGAAGAGAGGCAAAGTTTAAATGTTCTTCTGGCAATGTGAAATATCCCCCAGATAGCTCTTGATATCATCATCGAAAAAGTGTACCTTGGATCATTTTTCTCTGGTAACAAAATTTGTTTAGCATTATTTATGATTTGAAACAAATACACAAAATTGGACATAAAATGAAACTGTAAAAAGACTTACTTATGCATCGGCAAATATGAGATTCAATTATTCTTTTTCTGGTGTGTTATTTTTGTTTGTGTTTTTCTAATAACTTCAAGTTTCAGCTTGAGATTTTTGCTAATTAAATTAATATTAGAGATAAACAAAAAAAACAGAAGAACCCAGAATAAACAGAAAAAATTGTAGAAAAGGTAAAAGGTGAACATAAGAACCCAAAAAAATTCAAAAATGTCCAAATATCAAAATACAAGAACACACATATTAAACTTAAATTTTACCAATCATATGACCCTTTTTGTGATTGAACACAGAAACCCTATCAAAATTTGATATACAAACCCAAATCTTACCCTTTTTTTGTAATTTTTGCTTACCGTTCACACCTGCGTATGAAAGATTTTTGGGTGCCCATGTCTTTTGTTCTTTCTAGGGAGGCCAGAGATACTGTGAGGGAATGATGTCTGTCCTTTTTTCCACCTTTCAGAGAGAGAGGAGAAGGTCGCTTTTAGAGAGAGAGAGAGAGAGAGAGAGAGAATGAAGGTTTAGAGAGATTCATCCCTTTTTTAATAAGCCAAAGATAGTGAAGGTTTTCATTTTTCTTTAGAGGGGATGATCTGCTAGAATTTGCATTGGCACCCAATTTTTGTACATACCTCCAGCCAAAGAAACTAAACACATGAAGAGTGAATGCCTTTTAAGTATTTTAGACGGGTAAAATGAAAACAATTTGTTTGGTTGCCTATTTTGTCTTATGTGAAACCCTTGCCTTTTTCATTTGTATCCCTAACCAAAGAAACAAAACATGTGCAGAGTGAAAGTCTTTTTAAGCATTTTCGAAGGACGAACATGGAAATAATTTGTTTGGTCGTCTATTTTGTCTTCTTGTAAACCCTTGCTTTTAAAGAATTTTGTCTTATGTGAAACCCTTGCTTTTTTTCATACGTACCCCCAATCAAATAAACAAAACGATAAAGTCTTTCAGAATTACAGAATGGCAAACATGGAAACAATTTGTTCGGTCTCCTATTTTGCCCTCTCGTGAACCCTTACTTTTAAGAATAGTAGTAGATATTAGGTGTGCAATTCGGTTAATTTGATTATTTTTTTGTAAATCCATATTGAATCAAATTGTAGTCACGTGTAACTCAAAAACTAAATTGAACTACAAACTTAAAACTGAATCGAACATTGTTTGGTTAACCGGACCTAAACCAAACCGAATTATTAAAGATAAACATATATATACCCAATTATTTGTTTTCTTCCTACCAATTTGGGTTAGTTAGAGATTTTTTTATGGTAGGTTACAACTTTACATAAATATCAAAAGGATATGTGATATCAAACTTAGGGGGGCGTTTGGCGCTGCGGAATGCGGATTTTAAGTACTGATTAATAAGTGCAGAAAGAGGTTATGCTGATAATCTTTAAGGAGTTCAGAAAAAAAAGTGTTTGGTTCAACGGAAAATATTATGTAGTTATTTAGATAAGTGTGTTTGGTTGACCACTTAATATATGTGTTTAATAGGAGGGTATTTCGGTCTATTTTATAAGTGCTGAATGTTATTTTGATGTTTGGTTAAAACAATAAATTTTGTTTATAAATTTAAATTTGCTATGGAAACCAATCCAGGATTGTCGACGCTCTTAGCAAAAAAAATACACAAAATAAATAATAAAAAAACAAAACAAAAAACAAATTCACAACACAAACAACTCCAAAATCTATGCATATGCCAAACACAAAACACAAATCCAAAATTATCAATTCCAACCTGTTCAGCGATGTTTATTATCATTATCATTATTAGTACAAAAATCAAACAATTCACAAACAGTTCGAGAGTTCGAGAGCTACATATCATGTCATTATACAATACATAGAGCTTGTAAATATTACAACATTCCCCAATTCAGAAAACAACTCCACGGGGCACTGAATATGTGGTTCTATTGAGAAGCCCTGATGAATATCCTGCATAGGCAAAAGGAACAAGCAAACATCAGCAGCAACAACAGATTAACATAGGCCTCCAATGGTCTATAATAAAGATAAACATGATATGATGATAAGCATTCACTCATAACTATTTATAGTATGCTACATTTTATTCTGTCTCATAATTTTCACCCGGATGACGCATACACAGACATGGTATGATCAAGATATGTGAAGATGCCAAATGTTGATAAATAGGACAGGATGACATGGACACACTTAAAACATGAAATGTAATAGATTTTATACTTGAAAAGATAATACATCTTTGGGTTGGATCAGAAATTTTATTTTCTAGAATTGCAATTTTTTTATCCCTGATTTTAATCCCAGGAAGTCTGCATTGGGAATGTTGGGCTGGGATTGGACTGTCAGTCACTGGTCTGGTGAGTCTGGTATGGGATTAATAGTGAGACTGGATTGGGAGTGTTGGACTTGGACTGGACTGTCAGTCACTCGTTTGGTGAGACTAGATTGGGATTATTAGTGAGACTGGACTGGGAGTGTTGGACTAGGTTGATTGGGGGGACTGGTGAGAATGGTCTGGGGGGATGGACTGATGAGTCTGGTATGGGATTAATAGTGAGACTGGATTGGGATTGTTGGGCTTGGACTGGACTGTCAAGCACTGGTTTGGTGAGACTGGATTAGGATTATTAGTGACACTGGACTGGGAGTGTTGGACTAGGTAGACTGGGGGGACTGGTGAGACTGGTCTGGGGGGCTGGACTGATGAGTCTTGACTGTCAGTGGGAAGATTGGTGAGACTGGATTGATCTGGGGAGATAGGATTGATCTGGGTAGACTAGACTGATATGGGGAGATAGGATTGATCTAGGTAGACTGGACTGATATGGGGAGATAGGATTGATCTAGGTAGACTGGACGGATCTGGGAGACTGGGGAGATTGAAGTAGGTGGAGTGGTTGCACTTGTCTGAAATAGTGAGACTAGATTGGGAATGTTTAGACTGAAATTATAGAGACTGTATATTGGGAATGTCAAACAAATGTAGGGGCTGCATTTCCATGAAATGCTTGGACCTGATTTGGGAATGTTTAGACAAGTGCAGCCCCAGATGACCACAAATAGGGTCAAAGGTTTGGTTGTCATTTCTCATCTCATCAAGAAATGAAGACACCTAACTATTACATGATTGCCTATAACCTTTGCCCTCTTATTACTATTGAATGAGTAGTTGAACCCAATAAGAAAAAAAAATGATGGAAGACAAACAATGCAAACTCCGGCATAGCATTATTGGCATAACCAGTAAGAGAATTGTAAAGCATCCTCATTTTGTAATTGCCAGAATGACAGTTTGAAAGGGTATATGATGGAAACCAATGCCTGTAACAAAAACAACCAAACAAAATTTCAGTCAGAACTAAACAGTGAATCCAAATATGTTTAGTTAGAGCCAAAATTATAAAAAATAATGGAAATAAAATTATAAATTCAAAAATACAATTAAACATACACCATAAATTGCAACATCAACAAATCAATTAAGGAAATAATAAAGTAAACCGAAAACCCATAAAAGATGTCATGGTTGCAAGAACTTTCTTATAAATTCAACAAAAAAAACTTTACTTCATCATAACAACAACTTCAACACTCACCAAAAGCAGAAAACCAAATCTAAAAAATCTTCAAAACAATTATCCAGTAACAGAGGAAGAAACACATATGACACATTCAAAAATTCCCAAGCATCCATATGTCTACATACTCAGGCCACACAATATACATTGCTCAACAAAAATGAGCGTCACAGAGAGAGAGAAGAGAGGAAATGTTACCTCGTCGATGGCCAGAGAGGAGATCTGGAGAGGCGGCGGTGGGATGGTGGTAGAGGACGGTCGGGTGAGGAGATCCGAAGAGGAGAATGAGGAAGAGGAGATATAGTGTCTTGCGATCGTGGTGGATCTGTTGTGGAGAGGAAGCTAGGAAGTCAGCTTGGTCGATCTGGTGAGGAGATCTGTCGAGGAGATCTAGTGGAAGTAAATCGGGTGAGCTAGGGTTTCAAGAGAACCTCGGTCAACGTGAGCAGCGGCCTTTGATCAGATTTACAGCGGTGATGGCGAATATCTGGTGACGAAGCTAGGGTTTCGGTGGGTCTCGCAGTCGGCGCAGTGGGAGAGGGTTTCGCAATCGACACCGAGAGAGGGGTGAGGAGAGAGAGGGTCCCAAAAAATCTTGTTAAATACCCTGTGTAAATAATTGATGTTAGGAGGGTAAAGTGGTCTTTTCACGTTGACGGTAATTACGCGGAAGCCGAATGCGGAAAAAAATGCGGAAAAAAAAGTAATTACACGGAGAATATGTCTTCTTTTTACTGAAAGTGGAAAGTTTTCATGACTTAAAAGGGTGTGAACCAAACACCAATAAAATGATTAAGTGCTGATTATTTCACATTAATCAAAATAAGTGCTGATTTATCGATGAACCAAACATCGCCTTAGTGTATTCACATATATGTGATATACACTAATTCTTTTACTCACATATGTTGGATACATGCATTTTTGGCAACGTACAACACTTTTATATAGTTTTATATTTTGTATTATAACTATAATTGTCATCACTTATTTGAAAATTTATTATTCTATTGTTAAATTAGTTTTTGTGATGAATCAAAATACAAATGAACTTTACAGATGATAGTATTAGAAATGTCATTGGACAATACATTAAGTTATGCTTGTCTATTTTATCATACTTAATTATTATGTTTAGAATTTCATTTATTTTCCTTTCACTTCTCTTCTTAAACAAGAAAAATGCTTACTTGTTTTATTAAACATGTTCAAATCTCTAAACGATTTGTGCAATGAAAAATTTCAAAGATATACTTGATTTTTTAGTGATTATCATGAGCGAAAGATATGTGAAACGGGGAACGAAATTGTTACAAGATCTGATGGTGTTGATAAAGAGTATGATTTTGCTCTTTTTCTCCTTATTATATCATAAGTATAATAAAATATTTTCATGTTTACGTATATTGTTCTAATGCGACAGGTTGGAACCGATAAAATTGACACCATGGAAAAATTGTGGGACTAAATACGGATCATTTTTATTTGAGTGTGCTGACAGTTTTCCGTTGATTTCAGTGACAAAAATGAAGATCAACAAATATAAAGATTATATTTCATTGCACATCATTTCTTATAGGTACCTTTATTGTGTTATTGTCATTGTCCTTGGATAATTTTTTGAATAATGTTATATGTCAATTAGTTTGCAGGTGTTGATTCTTTATCAACGACGATTATTTCAAAAGTGCTTGTCAACCCAAAAATACCAGAGGCTGAAGACATTTTAGCATGGTGAACATTCCAATTTAAGCAATGTCAATTCATTTTTGTGGATTACACATTCATGGCATGAATTTGTTCTATGATGCAGGAGAGCAAAAAACATGCAATCTTTGGAAGCGCGGAAGGGGTTTCAGAATGCCTGTCATTGTAGGTCCATTTGAAATTTTTGTGCCTAAAATAGCGAAAGACATGAATGCTATATTTGAGCATTGTGAGGCCTATAAAGAAGAACATGTAGCAACCATCATCCAGGGCTAGCCCTGAAAATTGATTTATTTAGTTGGACCCTAGGCAATCTTTTAAAGAGGGGCCTCTATATACATATTTAACAAAAAAAAAAAAATAGTTTGCTTGAATTTTACACTTATAAAATATAAATAATATTTTACAATCATCAAAATCATAACATTTTAAATTATTGGATTGAAATTGAAATGGCTAGAGAGGGATACATTACTATTATGGTTGGAGATTTAAGGAGAAGAGAAATTTTAGGCTTGATTTGATAAATGAGATAAACTAATTCACCCTTCAATTAAAAAAAAATAACACATCTCACTATCCATTTTTTTTTAAATTCCATTGATCACATTGGGCCCCCCCCTAGGTGGGGGGCCTAGGCAATTGTCGTTGTGGCTTCTACGTAGGGCCGGCTTTGCCATCTTCATGTACTCATGCATGTAAATTTGTGTATAAGTAAAATCTATCATTTAATATTATCGGTAGACAATTACTACCCTGATAATATATTACTGAACAAGCAGAAGTTTGAAATTTTATAAATGGGGGAGAAAAGAAAATAGAAATAGCATAATAGTATAGATAAAAGCAACAATGACAAAAAAAAAAAAATCACGCCACCCAAAGTAGGAGAGGCTCCTACCCAGGGCATCCATCGACCAAATGCTCTCTTAAGCCATAGTGGATAGACACCCCTGAGGTCCATGCCACTCTTGCCTGCAATGTAACGACCCCACACTTGCATAAGGCCATAGATTTTTGAAGTAATACGAGATTTTTGAAGTAATACATTTGACCCCTAAAGATTACCTCATTGCACGTGAGTCGTGTAGCCCAAAGAGCTGCCAGAAAACAAGCTCCTTGCAATCATAACAACCCCACTCTTGAGTATGTCAAGTTACACTGTCAAATAAAAATAATAATCGTTTCCTTGTTTAATACATGTTACATGTTTTGCTATGCTCAACATTCTGTGGGATCATCAGAAACAAATTATTCTCCGTGTAGTTATCTATAGAAAATTAAATTGACCGACTAGAGTTCAAGCTCACAGGTCACATTTTTTGGAGACATCGCATAGAATCGATTGGGATGCAAGCTAGATGATTTAATCCAAGGTGAGATCTTCATACCCGATTTATAATCTCTGGAATTATTATATAGATTACCAAATAGAATTATTATAGTTATGTTGTTCATGCATTACAAGAGAAGAGAGAGCATCAAAAACTATATAGTTGATAGAACAATGAAGGACTCCTACTTCAATGTTAGATGCTCAGAGGATGGATTTAACAACATGACTAAATTGAATGTGTTATCCTTGGAACGCGCGATCAGTCCAATAACTCCTACAAGTTAGAAACTAAAGATTGTGTGTTTGCAAACAAAGAAAGCAATGAATGATCAGTTACTAAAGAAGCAGTTGTATATAGTTATTTTGCCATAACGACTTTTGATCCACATTAATGGATGATGATCATTTTGAAGAATAGCATCTATATGTGAAGCTGGTGCAGCATCTTTTTGTACTATCGCACGCAAAAGACGATTGGATGGTAAGAAAACGTGTCGATATGATTAGAAGTTCAATCTTTTATATATTCTTTTAATCATAAATACAATTCCTTGAGACTTAGGTGGGGTTTAGTTAAATATAATTTTAGCACTTATTCAGCTGAAAGTTAAAAATAAGTGCTTTTTAGTTTTCAATGTAGTTCACAACATCCATAAGTCCTGAAAATAAACAATTAAACCCAAATAAGCACTACCCCCGTATGGCATGGAACGTAAGGCAAGAATAATGAAAATAATGAGAATAACTAAAAAAAAATTGTTTGTTTTGATAGAATAAACCTTAATAGTTATGTCTGGATAAGCTAGAATAAGACCTGATAACTATTCTAAGGAAATTGTGAAATTGCTTATTAAGGCTTATCTATGCTAATGAATAAAAATATCATTCTTTGTCATTTGAAAAAATTTATCTCACCTAGCAGACTCACACAGATTCCAAAAACTGTCACATCTATCAAATCAATCATATGTCTCTCACACTATTCCTGGGGTATAATTGTCATTTAAAAAATCATAAACTCTTATTCATCCTTTATCAACCATTTATCATTACTTTATCCAAGGTGAACCAAACAACAAAAAAATCATTTTTACGTTTTTCAATGAGAATAACAAAAAAGATAATCAAACAAAAAATTTTATTCAGCCTGGATTATTATTTATTCCAGTATAGCTATCAGAGCAAATAATCTAATATGACACCCACGGGGTTAATAATTTTAGCCAACCCATCTGCACTTATTTTCTCAGCGTTTGCATTACTTGGGTGCGAAAAGACTGGTATACCCTTCTCAAAACCCAAAATTACCAAAAGTATATAACCCCTCATTTGGCACTCTAACCTCACGAAAAAAATTTCAGAACCCTCCCTAGCCTCCTCACCAGATTGACCTCCACACACTCTCTTCACCAAGAAAAAAAAAAAAACTCAATTCGACGCAATGGATCTGTTCTCGTCGTCAGAGGATTTGCCGTTGATCACTCGAAAGTAGCGGTTCCGGTCGCTGAAATTGGTCAACGTCGGCATGGATGAGGCCATCCCAGAGGAACCCGTCGGGGAGGGAGAGAGGAATCTGTTCTTTTGTGTTCTTGAATTTCTTGTTTATAGGTTGAATAGAGAGAGGGAGAGAGGGCTTTGTTCTTTGTGTTCTTGAATTTCTTGTTTGTAGGTTGGATAGAGAGAGAGGGAGAGAGGACTTTATTCATTGTGTTCTTTAGTTTCTCGTTTCTAAATTGAAAAGAGAGAGAGGGAGAGAGAAATCTGTTTTTTGTGTTTTTGAATTTCTTGTTTGTAGGTTGAATTGGTGCAAAGGGAAGGTAAAATTTCTTTATTCTTGGTTAGGTTTTCATTGTGATTTATTGTTGTTTGCGTAGTTACGTGAAATTAACAACTATTATTATCAGCGTTATCATTTTTATCTTTATATATTTTAACTTATGATATGTTGATTCTTGAGGTCTTGAGAAACTTGTAAATAGATTGAACGCATTATTATAGACCTTAATTTTTGAATGAATTTAAAGTATTCAAACCAAACATTAAAATAACATTCACCATTTATAAAATGGATCAAAATACCCTTGCATAAACACTACTAATAAGTGGTTAACCAATCACAATTATTAAAGTAAGTGTTTATTTGTTTTGTCGAACCAAATACAGTTTTTTTTAAAACCCTTATAAATATGAACATTTATAATTTCTGTACTTATAAATTAGCATTTAAAATCAGCATTTCGCCGAACCAAGTGTTATGTTTGTGTCACTTTTGAGTGATTAGATATCATATTTTTATTTCTTTTTAGAGTTCAAACACTTAATTTAAAAATATAACCGCATATCGGTGATCCTAGTATCTGCTTTGACTTACCTGTAAATTTTCATCGCGTTCTGACATCGTTTTAAAAATTATACAGTTCCAAATGGTATCCGTGTTTAGCTGTTACTGGGTTTTGGTTGGTTGTTTGATTGGGTGGGTGGTGACTCTAGGCAAGTATCACCCCATTCTCCAACCCTTGGTTCCTAAGTCTCTATTAGAGGTGAGTGTAAGGCTAAGTATACCCCCTCCTTATCTCATCACACCAAGCACATTTGTACCTCTTTTGCCCCCATCTCACACTCAAAACCTTAAATTGAGTTTAATATCTCTCTCTCCCCTTTCATTCTCTCTAGGACAGCCCCCTTTGTGTGTGATTTTTGGTGGTGCAAGTGAAGATGAAGAGAAGAAAATGAAGGAAGAGTGAAAAGGATGACGAGTATGTGTGTGAACCTTGTATTTCCCCCACCTCCCTCTTCTTCTCCATGGCATTCTTTTAACCTCATTGTTTGTTTTGGCTTATGTGAGGGTGTTGATCTAGTGGTGGTAATGGCTATGCATGTGTGATGGATTGATTGCTTGTGGTGGTGGTGGTGGTGGTGTGTGCATCCTTTTCCCCTCTTCTTCTCATGGTATGTTTGTTTCCCCTTTGTGTCATGTAAGTGTTTGTGTTTATGCTTCAATGAAGTATGAGTGTTGTTATCTAGTGCTTTGAATGGTCAGCAAGGATGCATAGGTGCTGTTGTATGTGTTTTTTCCCTTTTCTTGTTGTTGGGAGTTTTGTGTTATAATATGGCAGATTTCTGTCCTGTAACAATCCTTGTGAAACTAGTACTTAGAGACATATTTTTAGGATTGTGTCTTCATATGATATGATCATCCATATGTCTAGATTCTATATATGAAATTTGGTATCATAATATTATCTGTGTTGTAAGTTAGAACCTGATTTGCATGGACTGTTCAGATTCGCGTAGGAAATGACCAGTTTCTGGAAATATTTTATTTCAGCCATGTAGAGGCCAAATCAGATTATGATGTCTTCACAGATTATGATCCTAACATGTCAAAGAATGTGTATGATTTATTTCAGAATTATTGGATGTGTATTTGGTGCTGTGGAGATTAAAGTTTAGTGCTGGTTGTAGTAGATGTACCAGTTTTACTTGATTGTGTGTCAAAGAGCTATTATGCATGATGTGAGAACCATCAAGAGTTAGTGTCTTCATGAAGTTGGCTTGTATGTGTGTCAGGAGACTTCATATTTTAATTGAGCATCATTGATTGTGTTTTGCAGCTTTCGTTGACAGAACTCGCGACGATCCAGGTAACGGTGAGTGGTTCGATCCACCCACTTAGGAAGCGCGTAATACACGTAGCCGTGCTCCGTGTATTCTAAGAGCGCCGTAGTTATGTAGTATTCATATAATTGACGTATTATTAGGATTATAACTTACCATGTTAGATAACGCATGCCATATATATTTATAATTTGTATTTTGCGTAGACAATTTATATCCGTACCCATTACTTGTTTGTCCACCATAATACATGCATAAATAACCATATTTTTATACATCTAATGCTAGCATGATATTGTATCTTATGTATTTAATATCATTGAATATGGTATGCCATATGAAATTCGTATATTGAATTTGCTCCATGATTAGTTAAATATGTGGTATGCTATTTATCATTAAGTTTGTATGGTTCCATACTTAGCTTTGATATATTATGGAATGTTAAAACTAAATACTTGAATACTAAACTTTGCCTATCAGTTATAGGTGTGTGTAGGACCCGCCTTTGGGGTCATGCTAGGACATTATTCAGTTGTGAATATAGTTAATCTTCCGCATCCGAGGGATGCAACTTTATAGGAATTCATGAGAATTCGATAGCGTATCAGTAATGACTAACCGATAGTGGAGGATTCATAAGGGTTATATATATTGTGAGAGTAGAGTGTTTCTTTTACACATCATCGTGCGTTGAAGCTGTCCAGCGTCGAAGCTTTCCTGCGTGGTGCTGCCATGATGTTGGAAGGCCGCCAGGAAGAGGGCTACCTGGAAGAGGGCTACCGGATGATGTAGGGCGTTAGCGTATTGATTTCTCCCAAAAGTCTCTTGACATCCCTATGGGCAAGAGTGAGGGCATAGTGAGGGCACAGTGAGGGCACGTCATTGCGTGATGTTCTGTTATTGTAGGTTATTCCATGTCTTGGTTGGAACTATTATTGTACTATTGATGTGATATAGATGCGGTGTGTGGCTTCTTACCATTCACTGAGCTTGTAGCTCACCCCTCGTGTATTGTTCCTCCACCAGGGGCTGAGTTGATCTTGAAGGAGGAGCTCCGTGAGGTGGGATTCCAGTAGTTGTTGCAGCGTCCGGTCTTTTGGTTCTGTGAGCGTGAGGCCGTCAGCATTCCTCTTACCTGTATGTTATGGTATTCGTGCTTGAGGCACATGTCGTTATTTTTAGTTGATTTTGACTAGACTTGGCTCTCACGGGACAGTAATTGTGTTAATTGGATCTGTAATATTACTTTGGATTACAGATTTATGTCATTTTACGCTTCCGCACTTTCTGATAAGCTATCTATTATTATTGCTTTGTTAAACCAGATATGTCATATGTTGGATCATCGATGTATCCCTTGGAGTCATTATTGACCTCTTGTATTGATCACCTGATATTTATATAATGCTACAATCCGGGGACGGCTGCTTTGGGGCGTAACACCAAGTGATTTTAAACGCATGTATCTTACCTAAAAAAACTCTTGTAAAATGGGTTTTTATCGGCATGCAATCACCAATTGCAAGGATGTAATCAGCAAACACGAATATTCTTTGACATTTTGCTCAAAATGGCTGCTCTCATACTTGAACCCATGACCTGTTCATGTTTGATTGCATTATATCACTTAATAGTTATCATAAAGACTTTCATCTAAGGTTCGGTCCACTGTAGATATTTTGGGGAGGCGGATTTGATTATATTTTTTTGATGGGTTTCATGTGTTTTAAGTTTCTTTATTTTTCATGATTATGTAATATTTTTTACTCTAATGTTGTAAGTTCATTGTGATTTCTTTCTCTTCACATTGGCTTTGCAACATTGGGGATTGGTCGTGCCTCTCCTGGTTGCTATTTTCATGATTGAATCAAATGTTGTTCTGATCAAGACTTGAAACTGTTTTTTATTTACTTCGTTAAAGCATCATCATGCAAGATCATTGTGAATGACTGAATTTTCTTGCATCCCATTGGATTTTGATTCAGATGTAGCTGCTTTAAAAAAATTTAGTTAACTGTACACCCAGCATTTGTTTAGGCTTAGAGTGACATAGTCGTATCCACTTTTCAATATAATTTTAATCAAAAGTTCATGAAGAAGTCCCTTGTCATCTCTTTCTAACTTTTCATTGCCATGTGTTTATTGATGTTGGTGTAAGCAGTCAAAGCATTCAAACCCATCAACTAAAAAATGTGGTTGGAGTGCTTCCCATAAAATTATTATTCCCAAACATGTTTGTGAAACAACAATGATATGATTATTCTTGTGCTGTCTCTGATGCTCTGTATCTGTGGCAAACATGGTCTCATCTCCATTTTCATGTTGCATTTGTGTAATCAATGTGGTCAAACAATTTTACTAGTTGTTTTATAAACTGCAATGTTTATATTGATGTTAACCATTCTACCATTCAACAATTTTATTATAACTCGCATTCGGTTCACATCTTTATACAAGTGATCTTAAGCGCGAAGGCTGGATAAATTTGAACGAAGGCTGGATTGGAATCCGTTGGTGGATAAATTTGAACGAGGGCTGGAAAGGAAAGATCTTAAGCACTAGCGGACACTTGGTTCTGTTGGAATTTGTGACCAAAATACATAATCCATTATTCTCTAATTGCATGGGTTGTGGACGTTACCCTCACTACATATAAATGTTTATTAATTATTAATTGCATGCATGAATGGAATTCATTTGCATGAGTTACAAAATGGAACGTTTTGAAGAATTAGAGCTTGAAATGTATAACATCAAAGCTCATCTTCTTTAGTGTGTTTTGATAACAGAGAGGTTACACCTATTCACATGATACATATATATATACGTTATCGCCTTTGTCTCTTATGTAAAATATTGACGGTGAGAGCCTCTCTGTTACCCACTATATCACACACATATACTCAGAAAATGAGAGAGAAGAAAGAGACAGAGAGAGAAAAATAATTCTTCTTTTCTACTGATCTCAATCAAGACTTATTTATTTTATTCCGGGCATCGACAATACAAGGATTTGATTCGAGGACCCCACTTGATTGCACCACGGTCCACGGGGAGTCGGCGGAATCTCGCGGGTCGAGTTGTATCTCGGGAACGTTATGTCAGTGAAATTCCGAGCGTATGGAGGACATATTCATTTCAAGGATAGCATCTCCTATGTGTCTCTCGACCAGGCGATTCCAATCCTTTTCTCTCCATCTTATTATTTTTATATTATCAATAATATTATATATGAGTTCTTCATATTAATCACTCATTCAGATACAACATTTTTCATGATTTCTGAGAATTAGTTCTAACAAAAATAATATAAAAAATATTTATAAATCCAATCTCCTCGTTTTCTTCCTTTCGATCTTTACGGTGCCGGAGGGTGTCCTACAGAAGCTTGAGGGAAATATTTACAGATTTTTATTGGAGTGGCACACATGGTGTTACGCCTAGGGGTGCAACTCGGGCGGGTTGGGTCGGGTTCGGGTCGGGTTCGGCTTTAACCCACATTGCAAAGAGCCCAATCCGAACCCTGCCTCAACCCGAAGGGTTCAACCAGAACCCGAACCCGACCTCAACCCGCGGGTTCCGGGTTCGGGTTGAATTTGGGCTCCGGTTGGGCTCGGGTCGAACTCGGGTTTAATACTTAAAAGATCATAAAAAATATTTAACAAACAACACAATAAACTCTAATTAATTAAATGTATATCCACCACAAAAAAACTTACAAAATCCAAATAGTTTATGAATACATATTTTAAATTTTAATTAAGCTAAACATATCGCTTTTCAACAAAAATATAAAAAAAACATTCACCAATTCGGGCTCGGGTTAAGCCGGCATAACCAGACCCCCCAACCCTAACCTGACCCGAATTGGGTTCGGGTTAGTTCGGGTTCGGGTCGGGTTGAACCCGGCAGAGAAAAACCTCAACCCAAACCCGCCCATGAACCGGGTTGGGTCGGGTTCAACCCGCCCAAGTTGTGTTATATTTGTGTCACTTTTAACCTGCTGGTAACCGTTGGAGCGTTCTGGCAGTTTTTCAATTTTTTTCGGTTTTCGATCGGACCCGCTAATTTTTGGACTGTTAGCTATCGCCCTGAGCTAGAGGACTCCGATTGGAAATCTAACTGTATATTTGGTGTCCTGGTGCCATTTTAGGCCTCTCACAAAAATTTCATCGAATTCCGGTAACGTTTTCAAAATTTCACAGTTTCGGGGCGTATCTGAGTTTTTAAGTGACCCGGCTATATAAGGTGGGTGAGAAAATATCTTGACTACTATTCATCATCCCTACCATTTGGTTCTCTCTCCCCTCTCTCTTTTTCTTTGATTTGAGGCCCTTAGACCCCTCAAACCCAAAAACCTAAAGCATAGGAAGTGTAGATCGGGTCCCGATCTACACCCCGGTGCTTTCAAATCCCGATTCCGGCCAGATTAGCCCCTCCGTCCCCCCTCTCTTCTTCTCTGTTTTGGGCTGTTTCGAGGGCCAAGATAGATCCGGGCGTCGGAAACCCTTGGGGAAAGGTTTCGGTGCGCGGAGAGCATCCGGACTTCCTTCTCCCCTCGGTAAGCCCTATTTTCCCTCTTTTCATGCTTAGATGTATGTTAGGAGGTTGATTTTGGGGTTGGGAGGCGGTCGGCGGTGGTGGGTGGCCGTCGGAGGGCTGTGGAGGTGGTCGGAGGCCGGGGGGTGGCGGGTGGTGGAGGTTGGGTGGCTCAGTCTAGGGGTTGGGCTGTCCGGGTAGGCTGAGCGGCTGTTCCGGGAGTTTAGGCAGTGGGCGCAGCAGGCTGGGGCACCAGGTGCCGGGCGCGCATGCGCGTGCGCGCAGGCGTGCGCGCGGTGCAGTGGGTGTGAGCGGGTGGTGCGCGCGTAGTGCGCGCGGGTAGAGGATGGTAGGTGCGCGCGGAGTGCGCGCGGATAGGGGGCTGGAGGTGCGCGCGGGGCGAGGCGCTGCGCGCGGGGCGTGCGGAGTGCTCGCGGGCCAGCGCGGGGCGTGCGGGGTGTGCGCGGGCGGCTGCGCTGGGGCGCAGGGGGCGCGCGGTGCACCCGGGAGGTTCGGCGGCGCGTCCAGGCGGCGGGCGGGGGCCCGGCGGTGCGCGGGGTGCGTTGGCTGAGGCGCGGCGGTGCACCCGGGCGGTCGGGTGACCGTGCGGGTGGTTGCCGGCCGTGCGGGTGGTTGCCGGGGTGCTCGGGCTAGCGTGCGTGCGGGTCGTATGCACGTTTGCCCGAGTGTTGGTTGTTTTGTGGGTTTTGTGAATTTTGATGTCTTTGGTAGTAGTTGTGGATTTTAACTCACCATATAAATGTCTGTCTTGCAGATCCTGACGGGCGGTCGCGCGACGACCCGAACTTCGGTGAGTGGGACAATCCAACCCAGTAGAGAGGGGTCATACGCATTTGGGCGTATACCGACCTCTCCTGGGGCACCATGGATGTATATTAACCAGCAGTAATATGTAATCCATGCTTGCATGATTTAAATGTAGAATGCATGCTACCCTAGTCTTTGTATGTTAGGGACTTGCACCCATAGGATAGGTGTAAGAGCCAAGCACCATGCCCCCTGTTTTCATGATAGGAAACCTCGGCCTATGCATGCGTCCTACTAGTTTATTTATTAAATTAAATGCTAGTGTATGTTAATTCGCATGCCTTAGATAATATTATAGGGAGGAGCCTTGCGAGGTCAACATTGAGACCCGTGTTAGGGTACTCCGTGTTCCTTGTTTGGTTGTCGGGATGTCCTGTATCGGGACCTCATGCTGCCCTCCCAAGGTTTCTAGTCCCATTAATATTATAAGTAATGTTATATAACTGGTATGATTATTAGCATATTTAGTGAATATTATAGGGGAGGGGCCTTGTGAGGACGGCGGTGAGACCCGGGTTAGGGTACTCCGTGTTCCTTGTTTGGTTATCGGGGTATCCTATATCGGGAACTCACGCCGCCCTCCCGAGTTCTTTCCCCCAATGATATTACAACCTTGCTTTTATTGTACGTGTTCCCCGCATCTTGGTTCTGCGCCCTGGAGGAACTCTGAAGAGTTCATGGCATTAGAGTTGTAGAGATGTGTTGTCGGCGGATCCGAGTGGATCATATGCGTATGGATGGGCTGTTCTGTTTCCCTTCGTTGGATCCGTGTAGAGACTGCCCCAGCGTGATAAGGTCGTCCCTTCCGAGGGCCCCCATCAGTAGGCGCCTCCCGATATTTGTGACGGACTGCGCTGAAGTTATGGGTGAAGGCCAGCGGCCTACGGAGTGGAGGAGAGACTATCGGTGGACCAAGGGTGACCAACAGCCTAGTCAGTCCCAATATCCTATGTCACCCGTGGTAGGGTGAGGGTGAGGGTGTAGTGGGTTGGCGATGAGCGACCTACTGGATTTGTGATTGGATGATTATCAGTCCCAATAGCCTATGTCACCCATTGATGGGTGAGGGTGAGGGTGTGGTGGTTCGGCGAGGTACGAACCACCGGATTATGTTGTTATGTCACTTAGAGGCTGGATAAATAATGGAATTGTGGTAAATATTGTCTGTGATGCATGGGTTGTGCTGTTCACTGAGCGTGTGGCTCACCCCTCGCATATGTTTTTCCCCAGTGGTCACTGAGCCTGAGCTGGAGCCGGAGCAGCAGTTGGAGCTTTCCGAGGGATTCCTTCAGTAGCGGAGCAGCGCCACGTTCGCGAGTACCAGAGGTTATCAGCATCCCTTCTTGACTGTATGTATTTTATTTCCGTGCTTGGCACGCGTCTGTGTATATTCAGTTGTATTGGTGTATATTGGCTCTCACAGGACAGATGATTGAGTATCGAGTCTGTAGTATGTTTATTTACATATTCAGTCTTTTGCTTCCGCATTTGGTGTATATATCATGTCAGCCCCTTTGTTATCTGTGTGTCATTCTGGTTGTTTGTGTATGATATATTATTGACCTCCTGTGTAGATTCTGATATTTTATATACACTTGCCGCGTCCCGGGGACGGCCGCCCTGGGGCGTGACAAAAGTTGGTATCAGAGCCTGGTCCTGTCAGAGCCAATAGTCTTCCTTTCGTAGAGATGAGCCCTAGGATTTCTATATGAGTATTCTGATCCTAGTGTCTGGTTTTCTTAGGGTGCTGATATGCCTCCTCGCAGAGGACGGCGCGGACGAGGTCCCTCTCGGTCTTTGGAGGTTTCCGGACCTACTAGGTTTCCGGACCAAGTGATAGAATAAAATCCAAAGATAAAAACAATCACGCAAAGACGTGCCCTCACTGTGCCCTCACCATTGCCCATAGGGATGACAAGAGACTTTTGGAAGAAATCAATATGCTAACACCCTACATCATCTGGTAGCCCTCTTCCAGGTAACCCTCTTCATGGCGGCCTTCCAACATCATGGCGGCACCACGCAGGACAGCTACGACGTTGGAAAGCTTCAACGCACGATGATGTGTGAAAGAAACGCTCCACACTCACAATATGACCCTTATGAATCCTCCACCATCGGTTAACCATTACCGATACGCTATCGAATTCTCGTGAATTCCCATGAAGTTGCATCCCTCGTATGCGGGAAGATTAACTATATTTATAACTGTAACGTTTCTGTATTTTTAGCCTTATATATTTATTTTATATATTTATTTTAAATATATAATGGAAATTTTAATTGAAATTTAATTATTTCATTTTTTGATTTGACGGTAGGCCCAAATGGGTCCAATTTGATTTATAATTATAATAATTATAAATTGATGTTGAAATATTTATTTTATATTTTTTTGGAGATCTTTATAGTCTCAAGATATTTTGGTTGAAATTTGGTGAGATTCGGAGTTAGGGAAATTAGGTTTTTAGGATTTTGTGTTAAGTTATTGGGCCCAGGGATGTAGTTGCGAATCCAGAATATCTTTTAATAGGCTTCAGGGATCTGTTTGTAAATCGGATAGGGATCTGTCTGTAAACCCGTAATACTTGAGGGGTGGTTTTGTAATTTGGTAAAAACCCCTTTTATATAACACATTTTGGGTTAGGGTTTGCATCAGAATTCTCATGAGGCATGAAGGGTGGTGATGACCTAACTCTACCCGTCGAGCACTACAAGGTGATAAATCTTTCTCTATTGATTTTTATTGTTTAGTGTTTCAATTTAGTTTGGTTAGGAGATGATTGTGTCAATCGATTATTTGGGAAAGAAGGTTGATGGATTAGGGTTAGGGTTTGATTGATTTTAAATAGATGATGTTTTTATTAGATTTCAATGGATCTCGAAGGATTTCTTAAGATCAAACTAGATTTATTGGTTTTGGGATTTAAGGGTTATTTTCGGGTTGATTGTATACCTGATCATTAAATCGTGTTTTTGACTATGATAGAGTCGTTTCTGGGAAAATTGTATTTCACAAACAGAAATAGGTTTCGAAAAGATCTTTCCAACGAATCATGAATCGTCTAATTTGGAGTTACGGGTAGAAAGTTATGATTTTTCAAAGATTTCTGTGCAGTTTCTTAGAATTCAAATATTTAGCATCATGACCAAGTTTGATGAATTTTAGAGATTAAAGGAGTCCCAAATGGATGTTTAATGAGTATAATTTGATTTGTGGGTTTTGATGATTTTATTGATCTGGTGACTCAAATTGGATCTTAAATCGATAATTTGGTTTAGTGGATCAATGAATATTAATTGGATATTATTGTTATTTGGATATGAATTGATTGGATTGAGTTATTTGGATCATTGGAGTTATATTTGAGCATCATCGGATTTGTCTAAATATTTATTCGAGGATTGATCGATTATGTGGGCCTTATGAAATAAATGGATATTGATTATCGGATCATTGTGAGATATGAACATTTTAATATTTATTTGGAGTTGGGATTTTTGTTAGGCCTTTAAGGTGAGTTGCGGATTGTAGGTCTATTTGGTACGGGCTTTGGGATTATTGGGCTAGTGTTGTTGTAAGTTGTTTGTCAGTTGTTTGTCATGATTGAATGATTTCTTATTTATTGATTGCATAATTGTTATGCTAGGTTATCCACGTGCGAGTGTGTAGCGTTCATGCACGTGCATCGGTTTGTATTGCGTGGACTGGAGGTGAGTGGATGTCTCTATATTATTTGAAAAGCATCATATTATTTTATGATTATGAAATCTATCTTGTATGAAGCATATGAGCATGTTATCATCATATAGGTTGATATTTTGGATATATTGTATGCATTGAAAATTATGGGATTTATGAAAATTGTCGCATGCTGTATACTTGAAAGAATAAGTAGTTTTGATTGTGCATGCATTAAATCGTCTAGGTGGCTGCGGTCTAAAATTTGACCCAAGTCTAGGTGGCTATGTCTACGTGGCCCGATTTCCAAAGTGAAATCTCTGCGGCTAGGTGTCGTGGAAAGCGGGCATGCGTGTCCGTTGCATTCATATACATCATGTAGTTTGAAATCATGAGAAGATTTTTATGACATCATATTTTATTCGAAAGAGAAATGTTATTATATCCTTGAATGTTTTAAATGGCTTCTTTATTATAAGCTTTGCTTTATATTACAACAATTGTTCCATAGACACTTTTAACTGATTATTTTGAAGTATAATATATTATTGGGACACTTGTGTCCATTCACTGAGCGTGTGGTAGCTCATCCCTCTCTCTTCCCAACCTTTCAGATTAGCTGTTGGTGGTTGTCGATCTCGTTAAGGCGTTGGAGGTTGAAGCTCGTATTTTATTTCCGGAGCACTAGACTTGTGTAAAAGGTGTTGGTCATTTCTTTGGCATGTAGAGGACCCATATGTATGATAGTGTGGATATATAAATTTAGTTGTGCTCGATGTATATTGAATTTGTTGGATTTTGGCCTTGACAATATATGTATAATTATGGTGATGTATTCTATGTTCTCTTGATGATATATATATATATATATATATATATATATATATATATAGAACTCTGATATTTGAGGAATTTAGTTAACGCACCCGGATTTCACGCTTCAAAACAGAGCCGTGGATCCAGGGGCGTTACAAACAACTGAATAATGTCCTAGCATGATCCCAAAGGCGGGGTCCTACATGCGTCTATTACTGATAGGCAAGGTTTATTATTCAAATATTTAGTTTTAATATTCCATAATATATCAAAGCTAATCATGGAACCATACAATCTTAATGATAAATAGCATACCACATATTTACTAATCATGGAGCAAATTCAATATACGAATCTCCTATGGCATACCATATTCAATGATATTAAATACATAAGATACAATATCAGCTAGCATTAGATGTATAAAAATATGGTTATTTATGTATGTATTATAGTGAACAAACAAGTAATGGGTGCGATACAAATATATATATATATATATATATATATATATATATATATATATATATATATATATATATATATATTATATGAATACTACATAACTATGGCGCTCTTAGAATACACGGAGCACGGCTACGTGTATTACGCGCTTCCTAAGTGGGTGGATCGAACCACTCACCGTTATCCGGATCGTCGCGGGTTCTTCCAACGAAAGCTGCAAAACATAACCAATGTTTCTCAATTAAGATAAGAAGTCTCCTGACACACATACAAGCCAACTTCATGAAGACACTAACTTTTGATGGTTCTCTTATCATGCATAATAGCTCTTTGACACACAATCAAGTAAAACTGGTACATCTACTACAACCAGCACTAAACTTTAATCTCCACAGCACTAAATACACATCTAATAATTCTGAAATAAATGATACACGTTCTTTGACATATTAGGATCATAATTTGTGAAGACATCATAATCTAATTTAGCCTCTACATGGCCGAAATAAAATATTTTCAGAAACTGGTCATTTCCTATGCGAATCTGAACAGTTCATACAAATAAGGTTCTAACTTACAACACAGATAATATTATGATACCAAATTTCATATATAGAATCTAGACATATGGATGATCATATCATATGGGCCACAATCCTACAAATATGTCTCTAAGTATTAGTTTCACAAGGATTGTTATAGGACAAAAATCTGCCTTACTAGAACACAAAACTCCCCAAAACAAGAAAAAGGGTAAAAACACATACAACAACACCTATACATCCTTGCTGACCACCCAAAGCACTAGATAACAACACTCATACGTTTTTGAAGCATAAACACAAATACCTACATGACACAAAGGGGAAACAAACATACCATGAGAAGAAGAGGGGAAAAGGATGCACACAAGGGATTCCACCACCACCACAAGCAATCAATCCATCACACATGCATTGCCATAACCACAACTAGATCTACACCCTCACATAATCCAAAACAAACAATGAGGTTAAAAGAATTCCATGGAAAAGAAAAGGGAGGTGGGGGAAATACAAGGTTCACACACACTCACCATCCTTTTCACTCTTCCTTCATATCCTTCTCTTCATCTTCATTTGCACCACCAAAATCACACACAAAAAAGGGGGCTGACCTAGAGAGAATGGGAGGGGGAGAGAGAGAGAGTGTGTAGCGACTCTGACTTTTAGGCCGTAATTAACCTGCTTTTATGGTATGATTAGTATTCAAAATTTCTAATAATTTGGCATGGTTAGATTCCTCATTTTGTTGGCTTTCCAATGCTTTTTACGGATTGTAAATCAGATGCGTATAGATCAATTATGGACCAAACAATAACAGGGTGTCAGATAGTGTCTTACGGATCTATATAGCTGCCATCGGGGACATGGGCGACAGATCGGGGAGAGCCGTCGGAAGCCTGGGCGACGGATGCTATAGGAGCCGTCGATCTGGAAAATCATATTTTCGAAAATAGGTTCCGTTTTTGGAAGGAACAGGTGCATTCATCGGGATTAATGCAAATTATTGGCGTCGTAATTGTTTCCTCACGTGTATGAGAAGCTTATAAACCTCTTTTTCTCTTTCATTGCCTTGAAACCCTAGAAATTTCAAACCCTAAAAGATCTTCTTCTTCTTGTTTTCGGCACCATTGTTGAGGGGCTCGGGATGGGAACTCGAGCAAGGGTTTAGGTGAGTTTTCTAAAGAGTTTTGAAGTGTCACGCCCCAGGGCGGCCGTCCCTGAGACGTGGCAATAATAAATATCAGCTATCAATACCTGAGGTCAATAAGGACACCAACAACAATACACAAGGCGGCAAAGTAAGATAATGATAACTGACTAAAAAGCGGAAGCATAATATATAACAATGTCTGTAAATCAAAACATTATTACAGACCCGAATACACAATCAATGTCCTGTGAAAGCCAAGTCTAGACCAAAGAAAATACAACCTGTGCCACATGCACGATTTACAAAGCATAAAATGACTCTAGGAATGCTGACAGCCTCGCACTCGCCATCCGCCGGAAGAACGCTCCACGCCCATAAGACCACGCCACAGGAAAGCTCCAGCTCCACGCCCAACACTGCCCCTGAAAAGAAATAGTATGCGAGGGGTGAGCTACAAGCTCAGTGAGTGGCTGGAAACCAATCACCATTCTACAATTCAATACATAATCAATTTCCTTTCAAGGAAAACATGGGTGGAAACCCATGGATAACTGGGTCACGCGGCGGCGCGACCGACCTCACCCCCACCCTCACTCCCGAAGGGAGTCTCTTGGGACATATGGGGAGAGACCATACCGTCAATCGAAGAGACCCAGATTTACTGGTCTAGAGACCATACCGTCGGTCGAAGAGACCCGGATTTACTGGTCTACTCAACACTACTGGATCATCTACATCTAGATAATCGCCCATCGATGTCCTTCAACATCGATCACGAGACCGGACCCAACAACTATGGGAACGGTCGCACAACGAATGGGTCACGAGGCGACGTGTCTTCGCCTCATCCACACCCTCACTCCTGGAAGGAGACATCTTGGGACTTTGGGAAGAGACTTAGACTGCTCTACACCCCTGGTCCACCCGGTAGCCTCTCCCACCCTCGTGGCCTCCGCCTGGCCTCTGTCAAGTACAGCCAATGCTGGGGAGTTCCTACATCGGATCCAACGAAGGGAAGAACGATTCCACGCTCGCGATATCATTCGTTAGCCCTCTTCCGGGTAGCCTCTACCTGGTATACTCCCACGATCAGTACCCCTCTGACTGCATCGGTGGTACCTACGGATGGGAGCCCTCTGTCAGGATAGCTACAACCCGGCCTCTTCAACTCAGACAAACTTGGAAGTGAACATTCCATGTTCGCAAAGCGAACCCATGGAAAACAACTACCACTCTGGAGGACAAGAATATGCGAGGGGGGGGCACACACTCAGTGAATGGCACAAACTATGCAACGCAACACATATTAACCCTAAAATAATTACAGTCCCTAAACGGGAGTAACTGTACAAGCTAGTGGGTCATAACATCGCCGACCCACCCCACCCTCACCTTCACCCTTTAGGGGGTGACATGGGCCTTTTGGGACTGACTAGACTGCTATTCACCCTTGGTCCACCGGTAGCCTCTCCCACGCTCCGTAGCTTACCTGGTATACTCCCACGATCAGCACTGTCCGATGCATCAGAGGTACCTATAGATGGGAGCCCTCTGTCAGGACAGCCTGTCTAACGCCGGGGATGTCACTACACGGATCCAACGAAGGGAAGAGAACAGCCTACCCACACGCATGCGATCCTCTTGGATCCGTCGACAACGCTTCCTAACATTTCTAATGTCATGAATTCTCAAGAATTCCTCCAGGGCGCATAACTAAGATGCGGGGAAACATATATTATAACAACAAGGTTATAATATTCTCTAAGGCATGCTTACAACAATATAATCACATAATCCCATCTTGATTTAAATAAATTAAACTAAATGGGAACATGCATAGGTCGGGGCTTTCAAATCAAGGGACAAGGTGACTAAACATGCATAGGCCGCTATACATGATATAAGGGTGCATATCCCTAGCATACAAAGTCTAAGGTGGCATGGATATATCATATTAATCATGCATGCATGGTATCTACATATTTTAGCTAGGGGCCCCATCGATGCGCGACGCACGTCTATGCGGGTCGAGCGCATCCCTAGAGAGGGGGGGGGGATTGGAATCAAACCACTCACCTTACAACCCGGGACCTCGCGCATCCCATCTGACGAGATCTGCAAGGTAGGGGCATCCAATTTGGTGAGTAACAACACAATTTACACATAGAAATCATTAGAAATACCCAATACTCGGACAAGCATGCATACGGGCTTGCACGCATGCAAGCACGCACGTACGCACGCGAGTCCGAGTGCCCCGACACCTACCCGAACCCTCGGGCAGCCACACGCATGGCCCCCGCACGCGCACGCACGAATGCGCACGCACGCACGCACCCAGCACCATCGGCGCACTGCCGCGCGCCTTCCCGCGACCCAGACGCCCTACCGCACTGCGCGTCCAGCCCACGCGCCCTCTCGCAGCACCCCGCGCACGCCCCAGCACGTGCACGCACGCGCTCGTGCGCACTCGTCCCCAGTTTCGCGCCCAGGCGCATGCCCAGGCGCACTGCCCCACGCGCACCCGCGCCCACTCCGCGCGCACCCGCGCACTCGCGCGCATGCACCAGCGCGCGTCTGCAGGCCCGACTGTGCCTACGCGCGCACGCGCGAGACTGCGCCCACCGCGAGCCCAGCCCATCCCAACCTCATTTTAACCCTCCCCAACCCCTCACACACACCCTAACCCATCTACCTAGCATGCATGACCTCCCTAACATCCCCTTAAGCCATGAAAACCAAGAAAAGAAGGGGAGGAGCTCACCTTGGAGGGGGAACGAAAGGGGGAGGTTCGGGGGCCCTCGACGCACCCGCGACCACCTCAACCACCACCACCACCACCTCAGCCCTCCAATGGCTGCAAATCAGGGGGGGGGGAATCCATGAAAAGGGAGCTTGAGAGAGAGGGGAACAAACAACAACAACAAAACCTACACAAGCTCACCATCACTTCCTCCTCCACCTTCTCCTTCTCAAAGAGACATAAACACAAACACTTGGGGGCTTGAGAGAGGGGAAGAGAGAGCAAAGAAAGAAGGTTGACGTGGGGTTATGGGAGGGAGAGAGAGAAGGAGATATTTGTTGCACACAAATATCTAAAGAGGGAATGAAATGACTAAGTCGCCCTTTGACCAGAAATTCTGCGCATGCTTCACTAGAACAGCCATAACTTCCTCAATATAGCTCCGAATTGCACAATTCCAAGTCCGTTGGAAATCCAAGAAGATTATCTACAACTTTCATGTTTATGCCAAGATCAAATAATCCCTCCAGCTATTCCAAAATTAGAGCTAAACATAGAACAGGGCTGCTGCCAGAATTTCCCTCCCCGGGGTATACTTGGAAAAATACCCATAACTTTTACTACAAGAATCCAGTTGATCTAATTTCACTTCTGTACAAAAGCTAACTCAAAACTGGACATCTCATAGTAAACTCATATTTAAACCTCTTCATCTTGGATTTTAACAAAATCAAATCCAAATACCAAATTGAAAATACATAACTTCTAGGAAAAAAAATTATGTACCCAAATTTTTAAACAGAGCGCTCCAAATGACACAGGCACAACAGGAAGAGTTTTGGTTTATAATAATTCCCTTTAAATGTTCTTTTAATATGATCTCATCGATCTCACACGGTTCATCGATATTTAGACTTCTAGACTTTCAATAAAGTGAAGAGATCTATTTTTGTGGAGTTTTAAATTCCTAAGGCTTGTTATTAGTGTTTAAATTTTTTTGATGCATTTTTTCGATTGTCATGATCAGTTTGAAATCGTTGGTTTAATTAATACAAGATCATGTTTATAGGGTGGATGCTTAGCGAAAAAATCGATTTATTTTAATGTCTAACATGTGATCTACTTTTGTTTTTCCCTGATCTTACTTCCTTTTTGTTTTTAGGTAGCACTTGATGGATAATGGATTTAGATGATCTAGGTAAGGAATTAAAAGAAGTGCATCTATGATTGAAGTTCATTATTCCCTTTTTGTGGTGTTTGTTTTGCCTGTTTATAGGTACATGAGTGGAGTTTATGTGCTTGCTCTTGATGAACCATTTTGAGACATAAAGGTCTGATCCTCATATTTTTTACTAAATGATTCTATATTGTGGTGGAGGGTTCTACCTTTTTCTGCTTTTCATTTTTTATAATTGTTGATTATATGTCGAAGGTTATTCATTTTACTCCTTGATTTGGAGGAGGATAGTATTCATCTTATCTTAAGATATAAAGGTCTGATCCTCAAATTTTTTACTATTTTCTATGATTTGAACCATATCTTTTTTGTATATATTTAAAATTGTCCTAATTCTTAATATTTGTTGATTATATTTCGATGACTATTGACTTTTTCCCAAGTTCAACGTGGATGATTCATGCGATCTTAAGATCTTGATTGATCTTGGCATAAGAAGGCCAGAACTCTTGAATCTTTATTCATGTTTTTAGGCTTTGTGAAAAGTCAAGTTTTATTAGTGTTATTATTTTTATATGAATATTTATACTTTCCTAGATATGTGATACTTTCCTATATTAGTGTTGTTATTTTTATCTTTCTATTAGAAGTTTAATATAATTCAAATACCTTTTTTTCATACTTCTATGGTGATTCAATTTCTAGATCCGGAAATAACTGATCGCTTTTTTTTGTTGAATAGGTTTTGAAGAGAGGCAGTTATCATTACTTACACAGGTACCCAACAAGATAACGCACCAAAGTCGCATCAGTTGAAGCCCCATGAGCAGAATTACCCCACCCACGACCTTGAGTTGGCAGCGATCATCTTTGCGCTGAAGATGTGGAGGCATTACCTCTATGGCGAGGAGTTCGAGCTCTTTACTGATCATAAGAGCTTGACATATTTGCAGTCCCAGCCGGAGCTCAACATGCGTCAGAGACGTTGGGTCGAGTTCCTGAAGGACTATGATTGTGACATCGCTTACCATCCGGGTAAGGCGAATGTCGTGGCGGATGCTCTCAGCAGGCAGCCCTTGGGCATGGCCGCCCACATGGCTGTACGTCGTTGGAGGCTTCTGGAGGAGGCCGCTTGCTGGATCAGCGTTCGAGAGACTCCTGCGGGTGGCTTTTTGGCCAGGCTAGTGGTGCAGCCCGTTCTTCTCGATGAGATCCGCACGGCTCAGGGTCAGGATCCGCATTTTATAGTCCTCTCTGAAGGCGTCGCCCGGGGCGAGCGTCTGGACTACCAGATTCGCGAGGACGGGATCCTGCGGTTCATAGCCGAGTATGCATTCCTGACGACGCAGAGCTGAAGCAGAAGATCTTGGACGAGGCCCATCGTTCGAGGTACACAGTGCATCCTGGTGGCACGAAGATGTACAGGGGCCTTCGTCGTGGCTACTGGTGGCGCGGGATGAAGACGGATATTGCCCGTTTCGTTGCCCGATGCTTAGTATGCCAGCAGGTGAAGTCGGAGCATCAGCGTCCTGCGGGGAAGCTGCAGTCCATTGAGATCCCTCAGTGGAAGTGGGAGCAGATCACCATGGACTTCGTTTCGGGTTTGCCGAGGTCACGTTCGGGTCGCGATGCCATCTGGGTGATCGTCGACCGACTGACGAAGTCTGCTCATTTCCTCCCCATCCGACTCACCGATTCTCTGGACACCCTGGCGCAGTTATTTGTCTCTGAGATTGTTCGTCTCCATGGCACTCCCGTCAGCATCATTTCTGATCGAGACGCGCGATTTACTTCGAGGTTCTGGCGTAGCCTCCAGCACGCCCTTGGTACGAACCTCCACTTCAGTACAGCGTTTCATCCGCAGACGGACGGCCAGTCGGAGAGGACGATTCAGACCCTGGAGGACATGCTGCGAGCCTGCGTTCTCGATTTTGGGGGCAGTTGGGAGAGGCACCTTCCGTTGGTGGAGTTTGCCTACAACAACAGCTACCACTCGAGTATCAGGATGGCTCCTTACAAGGCGCTCTATGGCCGCAGCTGCAGGTCCCCCTTGTGTTGGGACGAGGTCGGAGAGCGCCAGTTGGAGGGACCAGAGATCATTCACCAGACCTCAGAGATGGTGAAGACGATTCGCGAGCGTATCCGAGTCGCTCAGAGCCGTCAGAAGAGCTACGCCGACCGTCGTCGCCGTGAGCTCGCCTTCGAGGTTGGTGACCATGTCTTCCTGAAGGTGTCCCCGATGAAGGGCATCTTCCGTTTCGGTGTGCGGGGCAAGCTGAGTCCGCGTTTCATTGGGCCGTTCCTCATCCTCGAGCGAGTTGGGGAGGTGGCCTATCGCATAGCTCTGCCCCCACAGTTGGCTCAGGCCCATGACGTCTTCCATGTCTCGCAGCTGAGGCGTTATGTCCACGATCCTGCTCACGTCATCCCGTTCGAGCCGCTCGTCTTCGAGCCGGACTTGTCATTCGTGGAGCAGCCGATTGAGATCCTGGACCGCCGCGAGAAGAGGCTCCGCACCAAGACCGTCCAGTTGGTCAAGGTGCGATGGCAGCACCGTTCCGGTGCCGAGGCCACTTGGGAGCTCGAGGACGCCATGCGTGACGCGTATCCGCATCTTTTCCCTTCCTAGATGTTTTGTATTTATTTTGAGGACAAAATTTCCTAAGGGGGGAGAATGTTATATATGTGTCACTTTTTAGCCTTCTGGTAACCATTGGAGCATTCTGGCAGTTTTTCAGCTTTTTCGTTTTTCGATCGAACCGCTAAAATTTTTGACTTTTAGCTATCATCCTGAGTTTGAGGACTCCGATTGAAAATCTAACTGCATATTATGTGTCCTGGTGCCATTTCAAGCCACTCACGAAAATTTCATCGAATTCCGGTAACGTTTCAGAATTTCACAGTTCCGAATCGTATCCGGGTTTTGACCGAGCGAAAAGTCATTGGGAGACTTGACTTGGTCAATGTGCCCATGACTTGGTCAATTTTGGTTTTTAGTGTGGTTGGGTTGACTAGTCAAAGTCACCTAAACCTAGCTAAACCTAATTAATCTAAGTAAGTGTGAGTGTGTGAGTGGTGTGTGTGTGTGTGGCCCCCTTTAAGTCCACGCCAGAATAGTGCCCCCCACTATTCATCATCTTCTCCACCAAATCTCTCTCTCCCTCTCTTTATTTCCTTTTGACCTAGCTAGAGGTGGTGGATCAAGAAACCCTAGAAGGAGAAAAGATAGGTGAGGACCCGATCTATCTTCCTATGGTCTCGGATTCGAGTTCCCTCATGTGTGACCCCCTCTCATAGCCTCTTTTCTCCCCTGTTTTCAGCCCTTGGCTGAGTGGAGATCTTGGTGGTGGTGGTCTTGGAGGTGGCAAATCGGTGCGCGAAGAGCACCCGTTCTTCCTCCCCTTCCCTTCCTCTCCTTGGGTGAGTTTCTTTCCTTCCTTTTCTTGTTTAGATGCATGTTAGGAGGTGTTTTTGGTTATGCATGGCTGTTGGGTGGTTGGAGGGGGCTGTTGGAGGTGTTAGGGTTGGCTCGGGTGCATGCGGGCTCACCGGCGCGCGTGCGCGCGAGCCTGCGCGCGCAGGCAGGCAGGCAGGCAGGCAGGCGCAGGCAGGCGAGCTGCGGTCAGGCGCGCTGGGCGCGTGCTGTCGGGCTCGCTGGGCGTGTACGATCGGGCGCGCTGGGCGTTGCGTGCGGTGTGCGCGGGGAGGCGAGCGGGCGTGCGCGCGGGGTGCGCGGGGTGCTGCGCTGGGGCGCAGTGCGTGCGGGTGTGCGCGCGAGGTGCTGCGCTGGGGCGCAGTGCGCGCGGGTGCACCCGGGGCTGGACGCGCGGTGCGCGGGCACGCGCGAGCGTGCGCGCAGCGTGCGGCGGGTCTGGGCGTGCGGGCAGAGGCGCGGCAGCGCGTCTGGGCGCGCGGGCTGGGGCGCGGCAGTGCGCCCGGGGCACGGGCGTGCGTGCGCACCCGTGCGTGCGCGTGCGGGTGGCCGTGCGTATGGCCGCCGGGGGTGCGGGAGTGAGTCGGGGCACTCGGGCTCGCGTGCGTGCGGGCCGTATGTACGCTTGTCCGAGTGTTGGGTATTTTTAGTGTATTTTTGTATGTATTGTGTATTTTACTCACCGTGTTGAATACCCTGTCTTGCAGATCTTGACGGACGGTCACGCGACGACCCGGGTATTGGTGAGTGGGACAATCCAACCCAGTTGGGAGGCGTATATGCTCTTAGGCGTGTATCGTCCTCCCTTGGGGCACCATAGTTTAATATTAACTTGTATAATATGTAATCTATGCAGGCATGATTGTTATGTAGTATGCATGCCACCCTAGACCTTGTATGTTAGGGACTTGCACCCTTAGGATATGTGTAAGAGCCATGCATCCTGATACCATATTTTCATGCTAGGAAGCCTTGACCTGTGCATGTTCCCATTTAGTTTAATTTATTTAAATCAAATGTGAGTTATTTAGTAATGAGCATGCTTAGTGAATATTATAACCATGAGGTTATAATACAGGCTTCCCCGCATCGTAGTTATGCGCCCTGGAGGAATTCGCAAGAATTCATGACATTTAAATTGTTAGGAAGATGTTGCCGACGGATCCGATTGGATCGTATACGTGTGGGTAGGCTGTTTCTGTTCCCTTCGTTGGATCCGTATAGAGACTGCCCCAGCGTTAGAAAGGCCGTCCTGACAGAGGGCTCCCATCAGTAGGTACCTCCTGATTTGGTTTCGGACTGTGCTGAATTGTGGGAGTAGACCAGGCGGGCTACGGAGTGGAGGAGAGACTATCGGTGGACCAAGGGTGATTAACAGCCTAGTCAGTCCCAATAGCCGTGTCACCTATTGGAGGGTGAGGGTGAGGGTGTGGTGGGTCGGCGATGTAGCGACCCACTGGATTGTGTAGTTCCTGCCACTTTGAGGCTTTGAATAATTTTGATGTTAATATGAATTGTGATGCATGGGTTGTGCTATTCACTGAGCGTGTGGCTCACCCCTCGCATAATTTTTCTCCAGTTATCACGGAGTCGGATCTGAAGGAGGAGCTCCCCGAGGGACTTCACCAGTAGCGGAGCAGCGCCACGTCCCGCGAGTGTTAGAGGCCATCAGCATCCCTTTTTGATTGTATGTATTATATTTCCGTGCTTGGGCACCTGTTTGTATTATATTGGATGTCATTGTATATATTGGCTCTCACAGGACAGTTGATTATGTATCGAGTCTGTAATATGTTTTTGAATTACAGACTCAGTCTTTTAGCTTCCGCTATTTGTGTATATATCATGTCAGCCTTGCTTTTGTCTGTGTTGTCATTTTTGGTGTTGTTTAGAGTATATTATTGACCTCCTGTATAGACTGCTGATATCATATATACACTTGCCGCGTCCCGGGGACGGCCGCCCTGGGGCGTGACAAAAGTTGGTATCAGAGCCTGGTCCTGTCAGAGCCAATTGTCTTCTTTTTCGTAGAGATGAGTCCTAGGATTTCTATATGAGTATTCTGATCCTAGTGTCTGGTTTTCTTAGGTTGCTGATATGCCTCCTCGCAGAGGACGGCGCGGACGTGGTCCCTCTCGACCTTTGGAGGTTTCCGGACCTACCAGAGGCGAGGATGCTACTGGAGAGTCCTCGGCTGTGAGGCCAGGACCGGCGCAGGAGCCTCCTGCATGGGAGCGTGCGTTCGCTCGGATAGCAGATTTGGTGGAGACTCAGACCAGGGCACTGGAGGCCCAGACTAGGGTGTTGGCTGAGCAGGCACGAGAGATTCAGGAGCTGAGGGCGGCCCGTGATGCAGTTCCACAGGTGCCCTTGCTGACAGATCCGCCTGTGGAGCCCGACGTACCCCCAGTCCCCGTGGTGATTCCGGCGGTGAGAGTTCAGGATCCCCTGGAGAGGGAGGTGGAGCTAGAGGCTGCAGCGCGAGTGCATCAGAGTGGCCTCAATGCCTTTCTGAAGCTCCACCCTCCCGAGTTCCATGGCCAGACGGCGGATCCCCTTGCCCCAGAGCGTTGGTTGATGGAGGTGGACACGATCTTCTCGACCATGCATTGCACCGACCGCCAGCGAGTCTCCCTGGCCACCTTCATGCTGAAGGGTAGCGCCGCCGACTGGTGGGCTACCCGATCGGTGGACATCCCCGAGGGAGTGGAGCAGCTTTTATGGGCGGGATTCCGGAGGTATTTCCTGGAGGAGTACTTCCCGTTCTCGACGCGCCAGATCGTGATGCAGGAGTTCGAGCAGCTGACGCAGGGCTCCATGTCTGTCGCTGACTACTCCACGCGCTTCACGAGGCTTTCCAGATTCGCCCCAGCCTTGGTGATGGATGAGGAGACGCGGTGCCGTCGTTTCGAGCTTGGTCTCAGTAGCGCCATTCGGGTGCATGTCACCTCCCAGGCTTTCACGAGGTACTCGGACTTGGTGTCTCGGGCGAAGACAGTCGAGCGAGACCTCGGATCTCCGTGAGGGTTTCGACCCCTTCTGCAGACCAGAGACCTCCCAGGAGCCAGGACCAGGGACAGCGCAAGAAGAAGAGGCCCCGCTTTGATCAGTTAGCGGCTGCCTCTCCTCCAGTCGATGTGGTGCCAGCGCGAGGTCCAGCACCCATTGCGGCAGTGCCAGTCCAGGCCAGGCGACCGGAGACGCGGCGCTGTTACCACTGTCAGCGCATCGGGCATATCTTGTATAATTGCCCTGATGCTGGCCGACCCCGCGTGCTGCCTCCGCAGCAGCAGCAGCAGTTACAGCAGCAGCCTCAGCGCCAGCAGCAGCAGCAGCCTCAGCGCCAGCAGCAGCCACAGGGTGGCCGTGTTGACCAGAGGAGGCAGCCAGCGCAGCCGGCGAGGCGTGCCCCTGCTCCTCAGCCGCAGTTTGTTCAGGGCCGAGTGGCAGCGCTTTCGGCAGAGGAGGCTCAGGCATCGGGTAGCGTGGTCCGAGGTATTGTTCTGATCTCCCAGCTCCCTGCATATGTGTTGTTTGATTCCGGAGCCACGCACTCGTTCGTGTCTCCCGCTTTTGCGAGACGGACGGGCGTGGCGTCCGCCCCTCTTGAGATTGTGCTGGAGATATCATTGCCCGTCGGAGACCGTATTCTCCTCCGTTCGGTGTACCGAGGGTGTACCGTGGTGGTTGCGGAGCATGAGTTCCCAGTGGAGTTGGTGGAGCTCGCGATGACGGACTTCGATGCCATCCTGGGAATGGATTGGCTCTCAGCTAGTCACGCCAGCATCGACTGTTTTGCCAAGTCGGTGTCTTTCCACCTTCCGGGTCGGAGGTCTTTCCAGTTCGTGGGCGATCGTGACGTAGCCCCTTTGGGGTTCGTGTCGTCCATCCAGGCGTGGAGACTCCTTCAGGGAGGATGCGAGGGCTTTCTGGCGTATATTGCTCAGGAGGACGCACCGCTGCGGGCAGATATCAGTCAGACTCCGGTCGTGGCAGAATATCCCGAGGTTTTCCCCGATGATCTTCCGGGATTACCGCCGGATCGCGCGATCGAGTTTGAGATCAATCTGATTCCGGGGACCGAGCCGATTTCGAGAGCTCCGTACCGGATGGCCCCTGCAGAGCTGAAGGTGCTCAAGGAGCAGTTGGAGGAGTTGCTGGAGAAGGGCTTCGCACGTCCGAGTGTTTCTCCGTGGGGAGCCCCTGTTCTGTTCGTCCGGAAGAAGGACGGTTCGCTGCGGCTTTGTATCGATTACAGGCAGCTGAACAAGCGGACAGTGAAGAACAAGTACCCCTTGCCGCGGATTGACGATCTGTTTGACCAGCTCCAGGGAGCGCGAGTCTTTTCTAAGATCGATCTCCGCTCGGGCTACTATCAGCTGAAGATCCGGGAGTCAGACATTCCGAAGACGGCCTTTCGCACCCGTTATGGGCACTACGAGTTCAGAGTACTGCCGTTTGGGTTGACGAATGCGCCGGCGGCCTTCATGGATCTGATGAACCGGGTGTTTCGGCCCTTCCTCGACTCCTTTGTGGTAGTATTCATCGATGACATATTGGTGTACTCGAGGAGTCTTGAGGAGCATGCTCACCATCTCCACTGTCTTGGAGACTTTGGCCCGACATCAGTTGTTCGCCAAGTTCAGCAAGTGCGAGTTTTGGTTGGAGCGTATGGCCTTTCTGGGCCATGTGATTTCCGGCGAGGGCATATCTGTGGACCCGGACAAGACGCTCAGCGTGTCGAATTGGCGTCGACCGTCAAACCCCACAGAGATTCGGAGCTTCCTGGGCTTGGCGGGTTATTACAGGAGGTTTGTCGAGGGTTTCTCGAAGATAGCTGTACCTCTTACCCGCCTCACTCGGAAGGATGTCCGGTTCGAGTGGTCCCCGGCTTGCGAGGAGAGCTTCCTGGAGTTGAAGCGAAGGCTCACCTCAGCGCCAGTTCTTACCCTTCCGTCTGGGAGTGGTGGGTTCGCAGTATACTGCGATGCATCGCAGTTGGGTGTGGGTTGCGTCCTGATGCAGCACGGTAAGGTTGTGGCTTACGCGTCGCGTCAGTTGAAGCCCCATGAGCAGAATTACCCCACCCACGACCTTGAGTTGGCAGCGATCATCTTTGCGCTGAAGATGTGGAGGCATTACCTCTATGGCGAGGAGTTCGAGCTCTTTACTAATCATAAGAGCTTGACGTATTTGCAGTCCCAGCCGGAGCTCAACATGCGTCAGAGACGTTGGGTCGAGTTCCTGAAGGACTATGATTGTGACATCGCTTACCATCCAGGTAAGGCGAATGTCGTGGCGGATGCTCTCAGCAGGCAGCCCTTGGGCATGGCCGCCCACATGGCTGTACGTTGTTGGAGGCTTCTGGAGGAGGCCGCTTGCTGGATCAGCGTTCGAGAGACTCCTGTGGGTGGCTTTTTGGCCAGGCTAGTGGTGCAGCCCGTTCTTCTCGACGAGATCCGCACGGCTCAGGGTCAGGATCCGCATTTTATAGTCCTCTCTGAAGGCGTCGCCCAAGGCGAGCGTCCGGACTACCAGATTCACGAGGACGGGATCCTGCGGTTCAGAGGTCGAGTATGCATTCCTGACGACGCAGAGCTGAAGCAGAAGATCTTGGACGAGGCCCATCGTTCGAGGTACACAGTGCATCCTGGTGGCACGAAGATGTACAGGGGCCTTCGTCGTGGCTACTGGTGGCGCGGGATGAAGACGGATATTGCCCGTTTCATTGCCCGTTGCTTGGTATGCCAGCAGGTGAAGTCGGAGCATCAGCGTCCTGCGGGGAAGCTGCAGTCCATTGAGATCCCTCAGTGGAAGTGGGAGCAGATCACCATGGACTTCGTCTCGGGTTTGCCGAGGTCACGTTCGGGTCGTGATGCCATCTGGGTGATCGTCGACCGACTGACGAAGTCCGCTCATTTCCTCCCCATCCGACTCACCGATTCTCTGGACACCCTGGCGCAGTTGTTTGTCTCTGAGATTGTTCGTCTCCATGGCACTCCCGTCAGCATCATTTTCGATCGAGACCCGCGATTTACTTCGAGGTTCTGGCGTAGCCTCTAGCACGCCCTTTGTACGAACCTCCACTTCAGTACAGCGTTTCATCCGCAGACGGACGGCCAGTCGGAGAGGACGATTCAGACCCTGGAGGACATGCTGCGAGCCTGCGTTCTCGATTTTGGGGGCAACTGGGAGAGGCACCTTCCGTTGGTGGAGTTTGCCTACAACAACAGCTACCACTCGAGTATCCAGATGGCTCCTTACGAGGCGCTCTATGGCCGCAGCTGCAGGTCCCCCTTGTGTTGGGACGAGGTCGGAGAGCGCCAGTTGGAGGGACCAGAGATCATTCACCAGACCTCAGAGATGGTGAAGATGATTCGCGAGCATATCCGAGTCGCTCAGAGCCGTCAGAAGAGCTACGCCGACCGTCGTCGCCGTGAGCTCGCCTTCGAGGTTGGTGACCATGTCTTCGTGAAGGTGTCCCCGATGAAGGGCATCTTCCGTTTCGGTGTGCGGGGCAAGCTGAGTCTGCGTTTCATTGGGCCGTTCCTCATCCTCGAGCGAGTTGGGGAGGTGGCCTATCGCATAGCTCTGCCCCCACAGTTGGCTCAGGCCCATGACGTCTTCCATGTCTCGCAGGTGAGACGTTATGCCCACGATCCTGCTCACGTCATCCCGTTCGAGCCGCTCGTCTTCGAGCCGGACTTGTCATTCGTGGAGCAACCGATTGAGATCTGGACCACCGTGAGAAGAGGCTCTGCACCAAGACCGTCCAGTTCGTCAAGGTGCGATGGCAGCACCTTCCGGTGCCGAGGTCACTTGGGAGCTCGAGGACGCCATGCGTGACACGTATCCGTATCTTTTCCCTTCCTAGATGTTTTTATATTTATTTTGTGGACAAAATTTCCTAAGCGGGGAAGAATGTTATATATGTGTCACTTTTTAGCCTTCTGGTAACCATTGGAGCATTCTGGCAGTTTTTCAGCTTTTTCGTTTTTCGATCGGAACCGCTAAATTTTGGACTTTTAGTTATCATCCTGAGTTTGAGGACTCCGATTGAAAATCTAACTGCATATCATGTGTCCTGGTACCATTTCGAGCCACTCACGAAAAATTCATCGAATTCCGGTAACGTTCAGAATTTTGCAATTTCGAATCGTATCTGGGTTTTGACCAAGCGAAAAGTCATTGGGAGAATTGACTTGGTCAATGTGGACCCATGACTTGGTCAACTCTTTTGTCTTCTAGTGTGGTTGGGTTGACCCAAGTCAAAGTGCCCCTAAACCTAACCTAAACTTAATTAGTGCTAAGTAAGTGGTGAGTGTGTGAGTGAATGTGTGTGTGTGGGTGCTTTAAGTGGGACGACCAAGAATAGTTGCACTCCCCTATTCATCATCTTCTCCACCAAAATCTCTCTCTCCCCTCTCCTTATTTCCTTGATTTGATCTAGCTAAGGTGGTTAAAATAAAAAACCTTAGAAGGAGAAAAGATAGGTGAGGACCCGATCTATCCTTCCATGGTTTCATTTTTGAGTTCCCTCATGTGTGACCCCCTCTCATAGCCTCTTTTCTCCCCTGTTTTCATCCCTTCCTTGGCTGAGTGGAGATCTTGGTGGTGGTGGTCTTGGAGGTGGCAAATCGGTGCGCGAAGAGCACCCGTTCTTCCTCCCCTTCCCTTCCTCTCCTTGGGTGAGTTTCTTTCCTTCCTTTTCTTGTTTAGATGCATGTTAGGAGGTGTTTTTGGTTATGCATGGCTGTTGGGTGGTTGGAAGGGGCTGTTGGGGGACTATTGGAGGTGTTAGGGTTGGCTCGGGTGCATGCGGGCTCACCGGTGCGCGTGCGCGCGAGCCTACGCGCGCAGGCAAGCAGGCGCAGGCAGGCAGGTGCAGGCAGGTGAGCTGCGGTCAGGCGCGCTGGGCGCGTGCTGTCGGGCTCGCTGGGCGCGTGCGGTCGGGCGCGCAGGGCGCAGTGCACGGCGTGCGCGCGGAGCGCAGGGGCACGTTGCGTGCGGTGTGCGCGGGGAGGCGAACGGGCGTGCGCGCGGGGTGCTATGCTGGGGCGCAGTGCGTGCGGGTGTGTGCGCGAGGTGCTGCGCTGGGGCGCAGTGCGCGCGGGTGCACCCGAGGCTGGACGCGCGGTGCACTCGGGCACCCGCGAGCATGCGCGCGGCGTGCGGCGGGTCTGGCGTGCGGGCAGAGGCGCGGCAGCGCGTCTGGGTGCGCGGGCTGGGGAGCGGCAGTGCGCCCGGGGCTCGGGCGTGCGTGCGCACCCGTGTGTGTGCGTGCAGGTGGCCGTGTGCATGGCTGCCCGGGGGTGCGAGAGTGAGTCGGGGCACTCGGGCTCGCGTGCGTACGGGCCGTATGTACGCTTGTCCGAGTGTTGGGTAGTTTTAGTATGTTTTTGTATGTATTGTGTATGGTACTCACCGTGTTGAATACCTGTCTTGCAGATCTTGACGGACGGTCACGCGACGACCCGGGTATTGGTGAGTGGGACAATCCAACCCAGTTGGGAGGCGTATATGCTCTTAGGCGTGTATCGTCCTCCCCTGGGGCACCATGGTTTAATATTAACTTGTATAATATGTAATCTATGCAGGCATGATTGTTAGGTAGTATGCATGCCTCCCTAGACTTTGTATGTTAGGGACTTGCACCCTTAGGTTGTGTAAGAGCCATGCATCCTGTTACCCTGTTTCATGCTAGGAAAGCCCTGAACCTTGCATGTTCCCATTTAGTTTAATTTATTTAAATCAAATGTGAGTTATTTAGTAATGAGCATGCGTAGTAAATATTATAACCATGTGGTTATAATACAGGCTTCCCTGCATCGTAGTTATGCGCCCTGGAGGAATTCGCAAGAATTCATGACATTTAAATTGTTAGGAAGATGTTGCCGACGGATCTGATTGGATCGCATACGTGTGGGTAGGCTGTTTCTGTTCCCTTCGTTGGGTCTGTATAGAGACTGCCCCAGCGTTAGAAAGGCCGTCCTGATAGAGGGCTCCCATCAGTAGGTACCTCTTGATTTGGTTTCGGACTGTGCTGAATTGTGGGAGTAGACCAGGCGGGCTACGGAGTGGAGGAGAGACTATCGGTGGACCAAGGGTGATTAACAGCCTAGTCAGTCCCAATAGCCGTGTCACCTATTGGAGGGTGAGGGTGAGGGTGTGGTGGGTCGGCGATGTTGCGACCCACTGGATTTGTGTAGTTCCTGCCACTTTGAGGCTTTGAATAAATTATTTGAGGTTAATGTGAATTGTGATGCATGGGTTGTGCTATTCACTGAGCGTGTGGCTCACCCCTCGCATATTTTTTTCTCCAGTTATCACTTAGTTAGATCTGAAGGAGGAGCTCCCCGAGGTACTTTAGCAGTAGCGGAGCAGCGCCACGTTCCGCGAGTGTTAGAGGCTATCAGCATCCCTTTTTTATTGTATGTATTATATTTCCGTGCTTGGGCACCCGTTTGTATTATATTGGATGTATTTGTGCACATTGGCTCTCACAGGACAGTTGATTATTTATCGAGTCTGTAATATGTTTTTGAATTACAGACTCAGTTTTTTAGCTTCCGCTATTTGTGTATATATCATATCAGCCTTGCTTTTGTCTGTGTTGTCATTTTAGCTGTTGTTTAGAGTATGTTATTGACCTCCTGTATAGACTGCTGATATTATATATACACTTGCCACATCCCGGGGATGGCCGCCCTGGGGCGTGACAAGACTCTTGGGACTCTTGGGGAGAGACCATACCGTTGGTCGAAGAGACGCGGAATTACTGGTCTACACAACACTACTAGATCATCTACATCGATACGTAACCGGACCCAACAACTATGGGAACAAACGAAAACGAATGGGTCACGCGACGACGTGACTTCACCTCATCCTCACCCTCACCCCTAAGGGTGACACAGGACTGTTGGAAGAAAAACCTTTTGTTCTACACCCTTCGTCATCCGATAGCCCTCTCCCAAGTAGCCTCTACCTGGTATACTCCCATGATCAGTACATCTACCGAACGCATCGGTAGTACCTATAGGTGGGAGCCCTCTGTCAGGACAGCTTTAACGTCAGGTAGCTTCAACGCGGATCCAAAGAAGGAGAGAACGATTCCACGCTCGCAAAATCATCCGGTAGCCCTCTCCCGCATTGCCTCTACCTGTCGGCCTTCCATGATCGGTACATGAACCAGATGTGTACCGCGATACGCATCGGTAGCACCTACAAGTGGTGGCACCCAAACAGGACAGCTTCGATGCTGGGGTGTTTCGACGCACGACGATGTCGGGAGGAAGCACCCCACGTTCGCAAAGCGAACCCTATGGGAAAGTCAACTACGCTCGATAATCACATATCAATGATATCGAATACTCTTGTACTCCCACATGGGTGCGTCGCTCGGACGCGAGGGGTTACCTCTGCTCTCACGCAGAAATAAGCCAAGGCATATAACCCAACAGGCAGTTCATATAAGCGCCTCGCACGGGTAGGCCTAACTTAATGCCATAGCCGCCGGTTTAACAAAACCGATACAACAAAATTCCATGCAAGTGCATCACACGGATGTAGGGGCGATTACATCGCTCGCGCACTAACTAATGAGGTACATCCCGACAGCGGGTCATACCCACGCCTATTTCAGATTGCCTAATTAGTTTTAACATGCGCATATATATTACAGGAGAATTATATCTTAGTTATGTACATGAACTACATGCACGATAACATATCAATTAATTATAGGGATACTCCCGAACATGGGTAGAAAGCATAAACGATATACATATACCACATACATATCATGCATGGCTAAATAATATGCATACAAGCGTGCTAGCATATAAGCATACCTCATACAAGCATACTAGCATACAAGGTATGCCCTAAAATGCGTTGGATATCACCAACTTAAAAGGGAAGGGTCAAGCGCGATCTCACTCACTAACAGGTGCATGCCAATATTCCAAACAAACCTGAGTCGAGTAGGAAATCGCATCTACTTACTCAATTCGTACAAAGAGAGAGGGAGAGAGAGAGCTCATCATCTCTTGAAGTTGGTCATAGCTTTTCCCCATTATCATGGACGCAACAACTACACCACGCCCTCCAAGCTTATCGCAAGGGAATATTAGGCATGTGCTCGTTATTAATCCAGACTTAATCACGCTGGATATTCCAATTAATATGGTAGTATTACTCATAGGGACTACCTAAGGCATGCTTATTCTATACATTCATGAAAACACACATTACACATGCCCATACATGAAGGGTGCATGCATACATAATAATTCACACATGAATATGATACATAGGCAAGTATATGGTAGAAAAGGGGGTTCTACACAATATACGAGCTATACAAGCCTAGCATGTAAATATCTAGCATATTTAGGGTGCAAAGAAGGCCCATGGATGCACGATGCACGACTACGTGCCCCTAGGCAGCCCCGTGCGTGCCCCTGCACGCACCCGCATGCGCACCCGCGCGCACTGGCGCCCTGCCACATGCCAAGGCGCTCCCTGACGCACGCGCACTAGCGCGCACGACCCGTGCGCACCGCGCGCTCTGCCAGTGCCCGCGCGAACCTGCACACTTGCTCCGTGCGCGCCCAGACCCCTTTAACCCCCCTCCAACTCTCTTCACACACCCTAACCCATTCATCTATCATGCATGACCCCCCTAATACCCAAACATGCATAAAAACCCAAATAAAGAAGAGGAAAAACTCACCAAAGAGAGGGGGAAGGGTAGGGGGAGATATAGGGGCACGCAAGCGCCTTGACCACCTCGACCACCACCACCTCCATCTTTGCTTCTCCACCAGCCCTTCCATGGCTGAAAACAGGGGATAATAGGGGCATGAGAGGGAGCTAGAGAGAAGAGAAACAACAACATCAACAACACACACACACACACACCTTTCCCACTTGCACTTCCTTCTTGTGCTTCTTCTTCTCCTTCACTTCTCCTTCACTTCTCCTTCTTAAATAAACAAAGGAAAGCAACCAAAAAGGGGAGCCAAAGAGGGGTCGGATGGATTTTTCTCACTTGTGAGAAGGGGAGAGAGAGAGAGAAAAAAAAAGAGAGTGAGAGAGAGCTTTCAATGCCCAAAAAGGGGGTGGTTGGGAGGTTTGACCTTGGTTAACCTAGCCAAGCTACCAAACAAAACAAGTTGACCAGTCAATGGTCAACTTTGACTTGATCAAAGTCTCCCCTTTGACAATCCAGTATCGACCAAAACCTGGATACGATTCAGAACTGCATGATTTCTTAAAACATAACCGGAACTCGATGAAATTTTTATGGGCAGTACAAAACGGTACCAGGACCCATAATATGCAGTTAAATTTTCAATCAGAGCACTCAAACTCCTGCATGTAGCTAAAAGCCAAAATTTTAGCGACTCCGATCGAAAAAAAAAAGGCTCCGAATGACAGAGGCATAACAAAGTGAGTGGGTTTAGTCTCCTATATAGTTTTTGAAAGATTTTATCGACATGTCATGATGATTTAAATTGCTATTTTATGTATAAAACTCGAGCATGTCATACTATATAGGTGGATACCTTATTACGTATTGTGTTAAAAATATATAACTCTTTAATCTGTCGCATGCATATGTTTTGGAACAAAAATAAGTGTTGATCATGCATGCATCGCATCGCCTAGGTGGGGCAGCCTAGGTGGCTCAGTCTAGGTGACTATGGCTTAGAATGGACCCAAGTCTAGGTGATTTCGTCTAGGTGACTTATGTCTAGGTGACACGATTTCTTGAGCAAAATCCTTATGGCTAGGTGCCATGGAATACGGGCATGCGTGTCTGTTGCATTCATGAGCATCATGTATTTGGACAGGATTTGATGAGACCATACATTTTGAAATGAGAATTTTATTAAGTTCTTGTTATTGGAATATCATTTTATTGAATTTGCAAATATCATTTTATTGTATATTGCGAATTGTTTTCTTACGATATCTTATTAAAGATTATTATTTTGTGATATACTATATTATTGGGACCTAAAGGTCCATTCACTGAGCGTGTGGTTGCTCACCCCTCCTTTTTCCCATCTTTCAAATTAAAGCTAAGGCTTAGATTGGTGAATCTCGTGTAGCTGCAAACGAGATCGTGGGTGCGAGAACGTTAGACTTGTTTGGTCAAGAGACTTGACCAATTTTGTTTGGCATGTAGTGTTATATATGTGTAACTTTTAGCCTTCTGGTCACCATTGGAGCATTCTGGCAGTTTTTTAACTTTTTCTTTTTCGATCAGAACCGCTAAAATTTTAGACTTTGAGCCATCATCATGAGTTTGAGAACTCCGATTGAAAATCTAACTGCACATTATGTGTCCTGGTGCCATTTCAAGCCACTCACAAAAATTTCATCGAATTCCGGTAACATTCAGAATTTCGCAGTTCCGAATCGTATCCGGGTTTTGACCAAGCGAAAAGTCATTGGGAGACTTGACCAAGTCAAAGATGACTTTGACCAAGTCAAGTTTGACCATTGACTTGGTCAACCTCCTTTGTTTGTTTGTGTGGTTGAGTTGACCCAAGGTCAAAGTTCACCCAAAACCCTTTTTGCCCTAAGTGAGTGTGTGAGTGTGTGTGTGTGTGTGTGAGCCACTTAGGCGTGCACCCCTTCATTATTCATCTTCTTCTCTCTCTCACTCACACACAAATCTCTCACAACCCTCACATCCCCTCTCTTTAAATCCCCCATTTGAGCTAGTAGAAGAGCTTGAAATAGGAAGCCCTAGAAGAAGAAAAGAAAGGTAGGGTTCCGATCTACCTTTCCATGGTTTTGTTTTTAGATTTCCCCTATGTTGACCTCCTCTCTTAGCTCCCTTTCTCCTCTGTTTTCAGCCATTCTTGGGCTGAGAAGAGATCTTGGTGGTGGCGATTCGGTGCGCGAAGGGCACCCGGTTTCATCCCTTTGTTCTTCCTCCTTTGGGTGAGTCCTTCTCCTCCCATTTCCTTGTATAGATGCATGTTAGGGTGTGCATATGGAGTATGCATGGTATGCATGTGTGTTAGGGGTGTGGGAGGGCTGAGGAAGGGAGTGGGTTTGGCTCGGGCGCATGTGCGGGGTCATCCGCGAGCGTGGGCGCGCAGGCAAGCGCTGGCGCGCGCAGTCGGGTGCGCTGGCGGGCGCGCGCTGTACGTGCAGATGCGCGGGCATGCACGGGAAGTGCTGCGCTGGGGCGCAGTGCGCGCGGTGCGCGCGCGGGTGCGCGCGGGGTGCTGCACAGGGGCGCAGTACGCGCGGGTAGACGCAGGGCTGGACGCGCGGTGCGCGCGGGCGGGCGCGGCAGCGTGTCTGGGCGCGCGGGCAGGCGCGCGGCAGCGCGTCTGGGCGAGCGAGCTGGGGCACGGTAGTGCGCCCGGGGCGCGGGCATGCGGGCATGCGTGCGCACCCGTGCGTGCGCGTGCGGGTGGCCGTGCGCATGGCTACCCGTGGGTGCGGAAGGGTGTCGGGGCACTCGGACTCGCGTGCGTGCAGGCCCGTATGCATGCTTGTCCGAGTATTGGGTATTTCTAGCATATTTCATTTGTAATTGTGTAATTACTCACCATTTTGATTACCCATGTCTTGCAGATCTTGACGGACGGTCACGCGATGACCCGGGTTTTGGTGAGTGGGACAATCCAACCCAGTAGGGAGGCGTTCGATGCACGTAGGCGTGCATTGCCCTCCCCTGGGGCACCATAGTTGCATATTAGCTAGTATTAAATGTAAACTGTGCTATGCATGATCATTATGTTGTATCCATGCCCCCCTTAGACTTTGTATGCTAGGGATATGCACCCTTATATTATGTATAGAGGCCTACGCATCCTGATACCATGTTTTCATGCTAGGAAAGCCTCGACCTACGCATGTTTCCCATTTAGTTTAACTTATTTAAATCAAATGCGAGCATATGGTTATTAGCATGCCTTAGAGAATATTATAACCTCGTTGTTATAATATGTGTCTCCCCGCATCTTAGTTATGCACCCTGGAGGAATTCTTGTGAATTCATGGCATTAGTAGAGTTGCAATCGGTGTCGGCGGATCCAAGAGGATCGTATCCGTGTGGGTAGGCTGTTTCTCTTCCCTTCATTGGATCCGTGTAGGGAATCCCTAGTGTTAGACAGGCTGTCCTGACAGAGGGCTCCCATCTGTAGGTACCTCCGATGCGTCAGACTGTGCTGATCGTGGGAGTAGACCAGGCAAGCTACGGAGTGGAGGAGAGGCTATCGGTGGACCAAGGGTGATTAACAGCCTAGTCAGTCCCAAAAGACCATGTCACCCCTCCGAGGGTGAGGGTGAGGATGTGGTGGGTCGGCGATGTAACGACCCACTGGATTGTGTATTTACTCCCACTTAGGGGCTATAAATCATTTAAGGTTGATATGAATTGTGATGCATGGGTTGTGCTATTCACTGAGCGTGTGGCTCACCCCTCGCATATATTTTTCTCCAGTGATATCTGAGTCGGATCTGAAGGAGGAGCTCCCCGAGGCACATCAGCAGTAGCGGAGCAGCGTCACGTTCTGCGAGTGAGAGGCCATCAGCATCCCCTTTTGATTGTATGTATTGTATTCCGTGCTTGGGCACACGTTTGTATTATATTTGGATGTCGTTGTATATATTGGCTCTCACAGGACAGTTGATTATGTATCTTATATTACAGACTCAGTCTTTTAGCTTCCGCTATTTGTATATATTATGTCAGCCACCTTTTTGTCTGTGTTGTCATTTTCGTTGTTGTATAGAGTATTTTATTGATCTCTTGTATAGACAGCTGATATCATATATACCATTGCCGCGTCTCGGGGACGGCCGCCCTCACCCTCACTCCCGGAGGGAGTCTTTTGGGACTTTTGGGGAGAGACCATACCGTCAGTCAAAGAGACCCGGATTTACTGGTCTAGAGACCATACCGTCGGTCGAAGAGACCCGGACTTACTGGTCTACACAACACTACTAGATCATCTACATCTAGATAATTGTTCAAACGATGCCTTTAAACATCGATTCAGGACCGAACCCAACAACTATGGGAACGGTCAAACAACGAATGGGTCACGCGGCGATATTCTTCACCTCATCCTTACCCTCACTCCTGGAGGGAGACTTTTGGGACTTTTGGAAGAGATTTAGACTGCTCTACACCAAAAGGGAGAACGATTCCCACGCCTGTAACATCATTCGTTAACCCTCTCCCGGGTAGTATCTACAACCCGATCTGTCACGCCCCGGGCGACCCCAGTACGCGGCAAGTGTATATAAAATATCAGAATCTACACAGGAGGTCAATAATATCATACACAAGCAGCCAAAATGACACACAGACAACAAAAGCAAGGCTGACAGGATATATATACACCAAATGCGGATAACTAAGACTGAATCTGTAATCAAAACATACTACAGACTCTATACATAATCACATGTCCTGTGAGAGCCAATATACATATAAAGACATCCAAATACAACACAAAAGCGTGCCCAAGCACGGAAAATAATACATACTGGTACAAGGGATGCTGATAGTCTCTGCAACTCGCGGGACGTGGCGCTACTCCGCTACTGATGAAGTCCCTCGGGGAGCTCCTCCTCCAGATCCGACTCAGATGACACTGTAGAAAAAGATTATGCGAGGGGTGAGCCACACGCTCAGTGAACGGCACAACCCATGCATCACAGACAATATTTACCACAATTCCATTATTTATCCAGCCTCTAAGACATAACAACATGATCCAGTGATTCGTACTTCGCCGAACCACCACACCCTCACCCTCACCCATCAATGGGTGACAAGGTTATTGGGACTGATAATAATCCATTCACAAATCCAGTAGGTCGCTCATCGCCAACCCACTACACCCTCACCCTCACCCTCAAGGGGTGACATAGGATATTGGGACTAACTACACACAACCAGCGGGTCGCTTCCGCCAACCCGCTACACCCTCACCCTCACCCTTCAACGGGTGACATAGGATTTTGGGACTTACAATCCAGTGGGTCGCCACATCGCCGGCCCACCATACCCTCACCCTCACCTTTCAACAGGTGACATAGGCTCTTGGGACTGACTAGGCTGTTGGTCACCCTTGGTCCACCGATAGTCTCTCCTCACTCCGCGGTTGTTTGGCCACTCCCATGTTCAGCACAGTCCTTCATCAAACCAGGAGGCGCCTACTAGTGGGAGCCCCTGCACGGGACAACCTGTCTAACGCCGAGGTAGTCTCTAACGGATCCAACGCAGGGCAACAGGACAGCCTATCCATCGCATATGATCCACTCGGATCCGCAGACAACACGTCATAACAACTCTAACGTTCTGAATTCCTCAGAACCCACCAGGGCGCATAACTACGATGCGGGGAACATGCATAAGGTTATAACAGGGTGGAATATCGTTGGGGAAAGAAACTCGGGAGGGCAGCGTGAGTTCCCGTTATAGGACACCCCGACAACCAAACAAGGAACACGGTGTACCCTAACCCGGGTCTCACCGCTGTCCTCGCAAGGCCCCTCCCCTATAATATTCACTATAACATGCAATTTAAAAAAATACTAGCATTTAATTTAATAAATAAACTAGTAGGGCACATGCATCGGCCGGGCTTCCTAACATGGAACCAGGGAACATGCTGCATGGCTCATATACATATCCTAAGGGTGCAAGTCCCTAACATGCAAGGTCTAGGGTAACATGCATTCTACAAGTAAATCACGCTCGCATGATATACATATTACACATGGTCAATATTTATCCATGGTGCCCCAGGAGAGGTCGGTATACGCCCAAGTGCGTATAACACCTCTCTACTGGGTTGGATTGTCCCACTCACCAGTGATCGGGTCGACGCGCGACCGTCTGTCGAGATCTGCAAGACAGGTATTATTTGGTAAGTATTAATCCACAATTATCATTAAATACATAATTAAACACCCCAAACCCACAACAAGCATCCAACACCTCCCCAACAACTACCCGCGGCCTCGGCAACCACCCGCACGGCCCCCGGCAACCACCCGCACGGTCGGCCACCGCCCGGACGCGCCGCCGCGGGCCCCGCACGCCTCGCGCCGGTCCGCGAGCACCCCGCGCGCCCCCGCACGCAGTGCCCCGCCTCGCGCGCACCCCGCGCGCACCTCCGCCACCTTGCCGCACCTCGCGCGCACCTCGCACGCACCTCGCACACCTTGCCGCACCTCGCACGCACCTCGCGCACTGCCCCGCGCCCCGTGCCTCCTCCGCGCGCGCCCCGGCACCTCGGCAACCACCTCGCGCACGCCCTCCGCTGCCTCAGCCACCACCTCGCACCCGCGCGACCTGCTCCACGCGCACCAGTCCGCCCAGCACCGCGCGCACCTCCGCAGCACCTCCGCCAGCACCTCGCGCGCAGCACCTCGCGCCAGCACCTCGGCCAGCACCTCCGCGCGCGCCTAGCACCTCGGCCAGCACCTCCTCGCGCGCCTAGCACCTCGGCCAGCACCTCCTCGCGCGCCTGAGGCCACCAGCCCACACTCCCGCCCTGCCAGCACACCAGCACGAGCAAGGCAGCCAGCCCCCGACCCGCGCACGCCGCGCGCACGCCGCGCGCGCACGCGCATCCTTGCACGCGCCCAGCCCACGCGCGGCCCGGGGCTGCTGCCGCCGCTGCTTGCTGCCCGAGACGGCGTCCCCGCCTGCCGAGCACCTCCAACCACCTCTCCCACTGCCGCCGACCCCTCCAGCCACCCCCGACTACCCTCCGGCGACCCCCACAGCCACCGACCACCCCCAATCACACATTCATGCAAGAAAAGAGGGAAGGGAAGCTTACCGAGGGGAGGGGAAGACGTTCGGTAGCTCCTCGCGCGCCGAAACCTTCCTCAAAGGCTTTCCCACACCCCGATCTATCACGGCCCTCGATTTGGGTCGAAACAGAGGAGAGAGAGAGGAGGTCGGGGAGGCTAGGATCGTCGGAATACGGATTTGAAGACACCGGAGTGTAGATCGGGACCCGATCTACACTTCCCGTGCTTTAGGTTTTCGATTTTGAGGGGTGGAGGGGGCTCAAACGGAAGAAAAACGGAGAGGGGAGAGAGAGATCTCGACGAGGAAGATGATGAACAGTGCTCCTCGAAATTAGCTCACTCCAATTTATAGTGCGCGACTTAAAAACCTGGATACGCCCCGGAACTGCGAAATTTTTGCAAACGATGCCAGAATTCGATGAAATTTTCGTGAGAGGTCTAAAATGGCACCAGGACACCAAATATGCAGTTAGATTTCAATCGGAGTCCTCTAGCTCAGACGATAGCTAACAGTCTGAAATTATGCGGTTCCGATCGAAAAACCCTAAAAATTTTAAAACTGCCAGAAATGCTCCAACGGTTACCAGCAGGCTAAAAAGTGACACATATATAACATTCTTCCCCCCTTAGGAAATTTTGTCCACAAAATATGCAAAAACATCTAGGAGGGGAAAAGATGCGTCACACCTGGCATCCATGAGCTCTCAAGTGTCCTTAACACCGGACGGTGCTGCCATCGCACCTCGACCAGCTGGACGGTCTTGGTGCAGAGCCTCCTCACGCGGCGGTCCATGATCTCAATCGACTGCTCCACGAATGACTGTCCGGCTCAGAGACAAGCGGCTCGAACGGGATGACGTGAGCAGGATCGTGGACATAACGCCTTGGCCATGGGACAAGGACGACGTCGTGGGCACGAACCAGCTGCGGGGGAAAGGCTACATGATAAGCCACCTCCCCAATCCACTCAATGACGAGAACAAGGTCCCATTAAAGAGCAACTCGGCTTGCCCGAACGTCGAAACAGAGGATGCCCTTAAACCAGGACACTTCCTTGCAATTATGGTCGCCAAACCCGAAGGTAAGCTTCTGGCGACGATGACCCGGGTAGCCCTTCTGTCGGTTCTGGGAGGTGCAGATGTACACCCTAACCAACCCGGCCACCGCGAGGTCAAACAACTAACTTATGGCCCCTCCAACTGGCGCTCCACTACCGTCCCAACACAAGGGAGGTATGGAACTGCGCCTGTAGAGTGCCCATCACCGATCCATCCGGGTGCTCGAATGGCAGTCGCTTACAGGCATACCCCAACAATTGGTGGTGCCTCACCCAACTGCCCTCAACATCGAGCACGCAGGCACATAGCATGTCCTCCAAGGTTCGAATCGCCCTCATTGACTGGCTGTCCATCGGCGATGAAACGCTATACTTAAATGGAGGCTCGCGCCTAAGGCTGCGCCACAACCTCAAAGTAACCCTCGCGTCTCAACCGAAAATAGCGCCGACTGGAGTGCCATGAAGACGAACAATCGCGAAGGTGGAAACCCACGTCAAGACGTCCAGAGACTCAATCAGTCTGATAGGGAGGGAGTCGCGGACTTAGTCAGTCGGTCAATGATCACCCAGACGGCGTCGTGACCCGAACGTGACATTAACTAGTCTGCAACAATCCCTGACAACCCATTCTCACGCCCACTGAGGAATCTTGATGGACTGACGCTTTTCACGCGATGATGAATCTCGAACTTTGCCTGAGGGCATGCCAACCTGGGGAAACAAGGTCACCCACATCATCTTATCATCACACCACAGCAACTCAACAAAGACTACCCCAAAGTAGTCCTCGGAAACCCAATAAAACTTTCGAGATCCACGAAGGCATCCGGCGCATTCGTCCACCCCGACGGCAGTACTTAAAACTCGTAGTGCCTGAACGGTCACGAAAGGCCATCTACGGGATGTCCAACTCTCAGATCTCCAGCTTGTGGTACCCTTGTGCGAAGATCGATCTAACAGCAGGCACTCGCTCTCAGAGCTGGTCAAATAGATCATCCATTCGCGACAAAGGTAATTGATCTTCTACCTCCACGGGGAGATCAAAACAACACCATGAACAATCAAGTTCGGATTCTGCTCTTCGAGCATGGCTGGCGCTCATGATAACACTTACACGCTCGGTAAGCCGCTTAACCGCACTTAATCCACGAGACATGCAATAAGGGGTCGTCGGACCTCGACAATGCCTATGCAACGTCATCTATCTGATATGGCGGTCAAGTCCCATCACGAACGCTAGCATCGCGTCTCCTTATTTGCGACCAATGTGGGGCAAAACGCGACAGTATCTACACTGTGCTTACATGCCGCCAGAGATAGGCCGCTCATCACAACCATTGGAACTCCGGCATCCTGCACTCTATGGGCAGATTCATCACGGGAGTCCATGCTTTCGTCATCATTTAGCAGCACTCTCCCGGTGTGGCCTCTACCTGGTAGCCTCCCAAGCCCGCTATCTCTGCCATATGGGCGCACCAACAAGCATAGCATCTGGGAGCACCTCGTAGGGCTCTGGCCTCAACCGGGCAGCTACAACACATAATGATTTATCGAAGCGACTCCAGATGCCACTATGGAACCCTGTCCACTAGCGATCGCCCACTGAGCTGCAATAGGACGCACCTGGTTCCGATCGAACGCATCACCACACCCAATCGCGATGCGTCAGAGCAAACTGCGAACCCACCCCTCCAAGACGGAAGGGTAAGAATTGGCGCTAAGGTGAGCCTCCGAGTAAACTCCAGGAAGCTCTCCTCGCAAGAAGGGGACCACTCGAACCGGATATCCTTCCGAGTAAGGCGGCTAAGAGGAACAGCTATCTTCGAGAGTCCCTCGTCAAGCTTCCTACAATAACCTGCTAAACTCGGGAAGCTCCGAATCCTTACGGGGTTCGACGGTCGACGCCAATATGACGCGACGAGCGTCTTGCCCGGGTCCACAGATACACCTTTACCAGAAATCCCCCAGCCCAAAAGGCCTTAACCTCTAACCAAAACTCACATTTGATCTACCATCCATCTGATGCTTCCAGGGTATCCCTTGACTGGGAAAAGAACCTCGGGAAAGCAGCATGAAATCCCGATATAGGATACCCCGACAACCAAACAAGAAACACGAAGTATCCTAGCCCGGGTTTCAACGCCGACCTCACAAGGCCCCTTAATCCAGAAAGGAACACTAGAAGAAGACATCATTATTAAAGAACATTACCAACCTCACCGGATCATCTACATCTAGATAATCACCCACCGATATCCTTCAACATCCATCTCAAGACCGGACCCAACCTCTATGGGAACGGTCGAACACGACCGAGTCACGAGGCGACGCGTCTTTGTCTCATCCACACCCTCACTCCTTTCAGGAGACTTTTTGGGACTTTGGGAGAGACTTAGACTGTTCTTCACCCCTGGTCCACCGGTAGCCTCTCCTCCACACCGTAGGCCGCCTGGTCCGCTCCCACAATTCAGCACAGTCCGAAACCAAATCAGGAGGTGCTTACTGAGGGGAGCCCTCTGTCAGGAAGGCCTCTCTAACGCTGAGGAGTCCCTACTCGGGTCCACGAAGGGGAGAACGATTCCATACTCGCGACATCATCCATTACAGGACCGAACCCAACATCATCGGGAATGGTCGAATAAACCATTTGGTCACGAGCGAACCGTCTTCGCCTCATCCACACCCTCACTCCCGAAAGGAGACATTTTGGGACTTTGGGAGAGACTTAGACTGCTCTCTACCCCTGGTCCACCGGTAGCCTCTCCCCGCTCCGTAGCTCGCCTGGTCCTCTGACCGGGAGCCTGTCTAACGCCGGGGCTGTACTACGCGGATCCGACGAAGGGGAGAGCGATTTCCACGCTCGCGACACCATCCATTAATCCATTTCCGGGTTAGCCCCTACCTGACACGCTCCCACGATCAGTACCCCTCCGACTGCATCGGCGGTACCTACGGATGAGAGCCTCCTGCCAGGACGGCTACAACCCAGCCTCTTCAATTCGAACAACCACACTCAATACTCGCGCTGCAGCCTCTAGCTCCACCTCCCTCACTAGGGGATCCTGAACTCTCACCGCTGGAATCACCACGGGGACTGGGGGTACTTCGGGTACCACAGACGGATCTGCTACCAAGGGGACCTGTGGAACTGCATCACGGGCCGCCCTCAGCTCCCGGATCTCCCGCGCTTGCTCTACCAACACTCTGGTCTGCGCCTCCAGTGCCTTGATCCGAGTCTCCACCGAATCCGCTATCCGAGCGAACGCACGTTCCCGTGCGGGAGGCTCCTGCGCCGATCCTGGCCTCACAGCCGTGGACTCTCCAGTAGCATCCTCGCCTCTAGCAGGTCCGAAAACCTCCAAAGGTCGAGAGGGACCATGTCCGCGCCGTCCTCCACGAGGAGACATATCAGCAATCCTAAGAAAACCAGACTCTAGGATCAGAATACCCATATCAAAATCCTAGGACTCATCTCTACGAAAGAAGACTATTGGCTCTGACAGGACCAGGCTCTGATACCACCTTTTTGTCACGCCCCAGGCGTCCCCGGGACGCGGCAAGTGTATATATATATCAGAATCTACTCAGGAGGTCAATAATATCATACACAAGCAGCCAAAATGACACACAGACAACAAAAGCAAGGCTGACAGGATATATATACACCAAATGCGGATAACTAAGACTGAATCTGTAATCAAAATACACTACAGACTCCATACATAATCACATGTCCTGTGAGAGCCAATATACATACAAAGAGATCCAAATACAACACAAACGCGTGCCCAAGCACGGAAAATAATACATACTGGTACAAAGGATGCTGATAGTCTCTGCAACTCGCGGGACGTGGCGCTACTCCGCTACTGATGAAGTCCCTCGGGGAGCTCCTCCTCCAGATCCGACTCAGATGACACTGAAGAAAAATATTGTGCGAGGGGTGAGCCACACGCTCAGTGAACGGCACAACCCATGCATCACAGACAATATTTACCACAATTCCATTATTTATCCAGCCTCTAAGACATAACAACATGATCCAGTGATTCGTACTTCGCCGAACCACCACACCCTCACCCTCACCCATCAATGGGTGACATAGGTTATTGGGACTGATAATAATCCATTCACAAATCCAGTAGGTCGCTCATCGCCAACCCACTACACCCTCACCCTCACCCTACCACGGGTGACATAGGATTTTGGGACTGACTACACATAACCAGCGGGTCGCTTCCGCCAACCCGCCACACCCTCACCCTCACCCTTCAATGGGTGACATAGGATATTGGGACTAACTGCACCAAAAACCAGTGGGTCGCCAACCCGCTACACCCTCACCCTCACCCTTCAATGGGTGACACAGGATTTTGGGACTGACTAGGCTGTTGGTCACCCTTGGTCCACCGATAGGCTCTCCTCCACTCCGTAGGTGTGGTCTACTCCCACATTCAGCACAGTCCGTCCAAAATCAGGAGGTGCCTACTAATGGGAGCCCTCTGTCAGGAAGGCCCTGTCTAACGGGGTAGTCTCTACCGGATCCAACGAAGGGCAACAGAACAGCCTAACCATCGCATATGATCCACTTGGATCCGCAGACGGCACATTATAACAACACTAATGTTCTGAATTCCTCAGAACCCACCAGGGCGCATAACTACGATGCGGGGAACATGCATAAGGTTATAACAAGGTGGAATATTGTTGGGGAAAGAAACTCGGGAGGGCAGCGTGAGTTCCCGTTATAGGACACCCCGACAACCAAACAAGGAACACGGTGTACCCTAACCCGGGTCTCACCGCTGTCCTCGCAAGGCCCCTCCCCTATAATATTCACTATAACATGCATTGTAAACAAATACTAGCATTTAATCAAATAAATAAACTAGTAGGGCACATGCATCGGCCGGGCTTCCTAACATGGAACCAGGGGACATGCTGCATGGCTCATATACATATCCTAAGGGTGCAAGTCCCTAACATGCAAAGTCTAGGGTAACATGCATTCTACAATTAAATCATGCTCGCATGATATACATATTACACATGGTTAATATAATCCATGGCGCCCCAGGAGAGGTCGGTATACGCCCAAGTGCGTATAACGCCTCTCTACTGGGTTGGATTGTCCCACTCACCAGTGATCGGGTCAACGCGCGACCGTCTGTCGAGATCTGCAAGACAGGTATTATTTGGTAAGTATTAATCCACAATTATCATTAAATACATAATTAAACACCCCAAAACCCACAACAAGCATCCAAC
>JAUJYN010000024.1:786568-824541 GCA_030737835.1 Acorus gramineus
GCGATTATCTAGATGTAGATGATCTAGTAGTGTTGAGTAGACCAGTAAATCCGGGTCTCTTCGACCGATGTATGGTCTGTAGATCAGTAAATCCGGGTCTCTTCGACCGACGGTATGGTCTCTCCCCATAAGTCCCAAAAGACTCCCTCCGGGAGTGGGTGGGGGTGAGGTTGGTCGCGCCGCGCCGTGACCCAATTATCCATGGTTTCCACCCATGTTTTCCTTGAAAGGAATTGATTATGTATTGAACTGTAGCATGGTGATTGGTTTCCAGCCACTCACTGCGCTTGTAGCTCACCCCTCGCCGACTGTTTCTTTTCAGGGCAGTGTTGGGCGGAGCTGGAGCTTTCCTGGCGTGGTCTTATGGGCGTGGAGCGTTCTGCCGGTGGGTGGCGAGTGCAGATGTCAGCATTCCTAGAGTCATTTTTATGCTTTGTAAATCGTGCATGTGGCACAGGTTGTATTTTGTTTGGTCTAGACTTGGCTTTCACAGGACATTGATTGTGTATTCGGTCTTGTAATAATGTTTTTGATTTACAGACATTGTTATATATAATGCTTCCGCTTTTCAGTCAGTTATCATTATCTTGCTTTGCCGCCTTGTGTATTGTTGTTGGTGTCCTTATTGACCTCAGGTATTGATAGGTGATATTTATTATTGCCACGTCTCGGGGACGGCCGCCCTGGGGTGTGACAAAAAGTTGGTATCAGAGCCTGGTCCTGTCAGAGCCTAAGTCTAGTCGTATAGATGATGAGTCGTAGGATTGTCATCCGAGTACTCTTGTTTTAGAAGTTATCTTAGGTTGCTGACATGCCTCCTCGCATCCGTTGACGTGGACGTGACCCTCTGGACCCACCCTTAAGTTGTCGACTGGGTCGACTGTTAGGGTCAGTTGTTAGACCTCTTGTTGTGGGATTAAGGCTTGGGTAGGAGATTTAAGCCCAGTAGCGTGATAGTGATGAATTGGTTGCAATTTCTAAGGTATGGATTGCGTCTCGATAATGGAGCTCTTTCCCGTGTATCGGTATCGCTAGTAACCATGGAGTTCGCGTGCGGCGCCTGTGTAAAGTGTTGAGGATGTGGCGTATTGCTCATTAAGGGATGATGTCTTCTTCTAGCCTTCCTACTCAGGATTAAGGGGCTTGCAGGGTCAGCGTTGAGACCCGGGCTAGGGTACTCCGTGTTCCTTGTTTAGTTGTTCGGGATACCCTATATCGGGACCTCATGGTGCCCTCCCAAGGTTTCTTTTCCCAGTTAAGGAATACATTAGAAGCATCAAATTGATGGTGGATTTTCCCCTCTCACTTGGAAGGTGCTGTAGCGAGTGGTGATGCGTACGATCGGGATTGGGTGCGTCCTATTGCAGCTCAGTGGGCGATCGCTAGTGGACAGAGTTCCATAGTGGCATCTGGAGTCGCTTCGATATATCATTGTGCGTTGTAGCTGCCCGGTTGAGGCCAGAGCCCTGTGAGGTGCTCCGAGATACTATGCTTGTGGTGCGCCCATATGGCAGAGATAGTAGGCTTGGGAGGCTACTAGGTAGAGGCCACACCGGGTGAGTGCTGCTAAATGATGTCGAGAGCGTGGACTCCCTGTGATGAATCTACCCATGGAGTGCAGGATGTTGGAGTTCCAATGGTTGTAGATGAGCGACCTATCTCTGGCGGCATGTGAAGCACAGTTGTGGATACTGTCGCATTTTGCCCCACATTGGTCGCAAATAAGGAGATGCGATGCTAGCGTTCGTGATGGGACTCACCGCCCTATCAGATAGATGACGTCGCATAGGCATTGTCGAGGTTCGACGACCCCTTATTGCGTGTCTTGTGGATTAAGTGCGGTTGAGCGACTTACCAAGCGTGTAAGTGTCATCATGAGCGCTAGACATGCTCGAGGAGCAGAATCTGGACTTAATTGTTCGTGGTGTTGTTTTGATCTCCCGGTGGAGGTTGAAGATAAATTACCTTTGCCGCGAATCGATGATCGATTTGACTAGCTCTGGGAGCGAGTGTCTGCTGTTAGATCGATCTTCGCACAAGGGTACCACAAGTTAGAGATCCGAGAGTTGGGCATCCCGTAGATAGCCTTTCGAAACTGTTCAGGCACTACGAGTTTTAAGTACTGCCGTCGGGGTTGACGAATGCGCTGGATGCCTTCGTGGATCTCAAAAGTTTTATTGGGCCTCCGTGGACTACTTTGAGGTAGTCTTCATTGAGATTGCTGTGGTGTGATGAAAAGGTGATATGGGTGACCTTGTTTCCCCAGGTTGGCATGCCCTCAGGCAAAGTTCGAGAATCATCATTGAGTGGAAAGCGTCAATCCATTGAGATTCCTCAGTGGATGTGGGAGTGGGTTATCAGGGATTGTTGCGGACTCGCTAATCTCACGTTCGCGTCACGACGCCGTCTAGGTGATCATTGATCGATTGACTAAGTCCGCGCTTCCCTCCCTAATCCAACTGATTGAGTCTCTGGACGCCTTGACGTGGGTTTTCACCTTCGCGATTGTTCGTCTTCATGGCACTCCAGTTGGCGCTATTTTCGGTTGAGACGCGAGGGTTACTTTGAGGTTGTGGCGCAGCCTTTGGCGCGAGCCTCCATTTAAGTATAGCGTTTCATCGCCGATGGACAGCCAGACAAAGAGGACGATTTAGACCTTGGAGGACATGCTAAGTGCCTACGTGCTCGATGATGAGGGCAGTTGGGTGAGGCACCACCCATTTGTTGGGGTATGCCTGCAAGACGACTGCCATTCGAGCACCCAGATGGATCTGTGAAAGGCACTCTACAGGCGCAGTTTTATACCTCCCTTGTGTTGGGACGGTTGAGGAGCGCCAGTTGGAGGGGCCATAAGTTAGTTGTTTGACCTTGCAGTGGCCAGGTTGGTTCATGTGTGCATCTGCACCTCCCAGAACTGATAGAAGGCTACGCAGGTCATCATCGCCAGGGGCTTACCTTTGGGTTTGGCGATCATATTTTCAAGAAGGTGTCCTGGTTTAAGGGCACCCTCTGTTTCGACGTTCGGGGCAAGCTGAGTTTGCTCTTTAATGGGACCATTTCTCGTCATTGAGTGGATTGGGAGGTGGCTTATCATGTAGCCTTTCCCCCACAGCTGGCTCATGCCCACGATGTCGTCCTTGTCTGATGACCTGGGCGTTATGCCCAAGATCCTGCTCATGTCAGTCTGTTCGACCGCCTCATCCTGGAGGTGGATTTGTCGTTCGTGGAGCAGTGGATCGAGGTCAGAGACCAGCATGAGAAGAGGCTCCACGCTAAGACCGTTCCTTTGATTATAGTGTGTTGGTAGCGCCAGTCCGGTGCAAGGACCACTTGGAAGCAAAAGGTCTATGTGAGATACTTGCTATATTCGGTCTTCCCTTTGTGTTTCCTTAAATTTCAAGGACTAAATTTCCTAAGGAGGGAAGAATGTTGTGCCTGTGTCATTTGGAGCACTCTGATTGAAAATTTGGGTACATAATTTTTTTTCCTCGAAGTTATGTATTCCTGATTTGGTATTTGGATTTGATTTTGTTAAAATCCAAGATGAAGAGGTTTAAATATGATTTTATTATGAGATGTCCAGTTTTGAGTTAGCTTTCGTACAGAAGTGGAATTAGATCAACTGGATTCCTGTAGTAAAAGTTATGGGTATTTTTCCAAGTATACCCCGGGAGGGAAATTCTGGCAGCAGCCCTGTTCTATGTTTAGATCTAATTTCGGAATAGCTGGAGAGATTATTTGATCTTGGCATAAACATGAAAGTTGTAGATAATCTTCTTGGCTTTCCAACGGACTTGGAATTGTACAATTCGGAGCTATATTGAGGAAGTTATGGCTGTTCTAGTGAAGCATGCGCAGAATTTCTAGTCAAAGGGCGACTTAGTCATTTCATCCCTCTTTAGATATTTGTGGAATAAATATCTTCTCTCTCTCTCTCTCCCCTCCCAAACCCCACGTCTACCTTCTTTGCTCTCCTTCTCTCTTTTCAAACCCCCCCCCCAAGTGTTTGTGTTTATGCCCCAAAGAGAAGAGAAGGAGAAGGTGAAGGAAGAAGAGAAAGCTTTGTCTAGGGGTTGTTGTAGTTGTTGATCTCCTCTCTCTCAAGCTCCCTCTCATGCTCTATTCCCCCCCCCCCCCACTGATTTGCAGCCATAGAGGGCTGAGGAGGCTGAAGAGGTGGTGGTGGTGGTGGTTGAGGTGGCCGAGGGCGCGTCGAGAGCCCCGCACCTCCCCCTTTCCGTTTCCCTCTTTTGGTAAGTCCTTTTCCCCTTCTTTTTGATTTTTAAGGGCTGTTGGGATGGTTGGGGAAGTCTTGCATGCTTTGCATATGGTTTAGGGTGTGTGTGAGAGGTTGGGGAGGGTTAAAAAGGGGTAAGGGTTGGCTGGGCGCGCGTTTCGGTCGTCTGCGCACGTGCGCGCGCTGGCAGGCGCTGGCGGGCGCGCAGACTCCCGCGGGCGCGTGCGCACGAGTGCGTGGGTGCGCGCAGAGTGGGTGTGCGGTGCGCGCGGGAGCTGGCGCGAGCGGGGGTGCGTGCGCGAGTGCTCACGGGCGCGCGCGAGCGGTGCAGTGCGCCTGGGCATGCGCCTGGGTGCGGGGCTGGGGACCAGTGCGCGCGCGTGCGGGTGCTGGGGCGTGCGCGGGGTGCTACGCGAGGGCGTGTGGGCTGGACGCGCGCGAGCGTGCGCGCGCGTTCGGTAGTGCGCCGATGGTGCTGGGGTGCTTGCGTGCGTGCGCATTCGTGCGTTCGCGTGCGGGTGGCCATGCGTGTGGCTGGCCAAGTGTTCGGGTAGGTGTCAGGGCACTCGGACTCGCGTGCGTACGTGCGTGCTCGCATGCGTGCGAGCCCGTATGCATGCTTGTCCGAGTATTGGGTATTTCTAATGATTTCTATGTGTAAATTGTGTTGTTACTCACCAAATTCGATGCCCTACCTTGCAGATCTCGTCGGATGGGATGCGCGAGGTCCCGGGTTGTAAGGTGAGTGGTTCGATTCCAATCCCCCCCCCCTCTCTAGGGATGCGCTCGACCCGCATAGACGCGCGTCGCGCATCGATGGGCCCCCTAGCTGTAATATGTAAATACTATGTGACGCATGTTATAATATGATGAAACCATGCCATATTAGACCTTGTATGCTAGGGATATGCATCCATATACCATGTATAGAGGCCCATACATGCCTAGACACCATGTCCCTTGATTTGAAAGCCCCGACCTACGCATGTTTCCCATTTTGTTTAATTTATTTAAATCAAATGTGATTATATTGTTGTAAGCATGCCTTAGAGAATATTATAACCTTGTTGTTATAATATATGTTTTCCCCGCATCTTAGTTATGCGCCCTGGAGGAATTCTTGAGAATTCATGACATTAGTAGTGTTAGAAATCGTTGTCGACGGATCCAACAGGATCGTACGCGCGTGAGTGGGCTGTCTTCTCCTTTTGGTTGGATTTGATGTAGGAACTGTCCGGCGTTGGCTATACCTGACAGAGGGCTCCCATCTGTAGGTACCTCCGATGCGTCGGACTGTGCTGATCGTGGGAGTATACCAGGCGGAGGCCCGAGGGTGGGAGAGGCTACCGGGTGGACCAGGGGTGGAGAGCGGTCTAGTCTGTCCCAAAGGACCCATGACACCCCTAAAGGGTGAGCGTGGGGTGGATCGGCGATGTTACGACCCTCTAACTTGTGTAGTTACTCCCGTATAAGGACTATGACTACTTTAAGGTTAATATGAGTGTGTTGATTGTTGTTATGCCTGTGTTTGATATCTCGATAAGCGAGTATCGAGAGTGGTTGTTTTCCATTGGGTTTCGCTTTGCGAACATGGGATCGTTCTCCCCTTCGTTGGATCCGATGTAGGAACTCCCCGGCGTTGGCTGTACCTGACAGAGGGCTCCCGTCCGTAGGTACCTCCGATGTGTCGGACAGTACTGATAGTGGGAGTGGACTAGGTGGAGGCCACGAGGGTGGGAAAGGGCTACTGGCGGACCAAGGGTGTAGAGCGGTGAGTTGAGGAGATCGGGTTGTAGATACTACCCGGGAGAGGGTTAACGAATGATGTTACGGGCGTGGGAATCGTTCTCTCTTCCATAAGTCCCAAGAGTCTCCCTCCAGGAGTGAGGGTAAGGATGAGGTGAAGATAATCGCCACGTGACCCATTCGTTGTTCGACCGTTCCCATAGTTGTTGGGTCCGGTCTTGAATCGATGTTCAAGGACATCATTGGGCGATTATCTAGATGTAGATGATCCAGTAGTGTTGAGTAGACCAGTAAATCCAGGTCTCTTCGACCGACGGTATGGTCTCTAGACCAGTAAATCCGGGTCTCTTCGACCGACGGTATGGTCTCTCCCCATAAGTCCCAAAAGACTCCCTCCGGGAGTGAGGGTGGGGGTGAGGTTGGTCGCTCCGCCGCGTGACCCAGTTATCCATGGGTTTCCACCCATGTTTTCCTTGAAAGGAAATTGATTATGTATTGAACTGTAGTATGGTGATTGGTTTCCAGCCACTCACTGAGCTTGTAGCTCACCCCTCGCATACTGTTTCTTTTCAGGGGCAGTGTTGGGCGTGGGGCTGGAGCTTCCTGTGGCGTGGTCTTATGGGCGTGGAGCGTTCTGCCGGCGGGTGGTGTGTGCGAGGCTGTCAGCATTCCTAGAGTCATGTTAATGCTTTGTAAATCGTGCATGTGGCACAGGTTGTATTTTCTTTGGTCTAGACTTGGCTTTCACAGGACATTGATTGTGTATTCGGGTCTGTAATAATGTTTTTGATTTACAGACATTGTTATATATTATGCTTCCGCTTTTCAGTCAGTTATCATTATCTTGCTTTGCCACCTGTGTATTGTTGTTGGTGTCCTTATTGACCTCAGGTATTGATAGCTGATATTTATTATTGCCACGTCTCGGGGACGGTCGCCCTAGGGCGTGACAGATTATAATGATGAATTAGAGGATGTGAATTCTATTGAGGAAATAATTGAAGATTTGAAATATCATTCTATGAGCACGAAAGATCCTTTGGAGTTTTGTCTTGCCCACTTTGGAGAAATTTTTTATATGGAAAAATCAATCATGGAAGTAAATGCTCTCTTAGATTCAGAAACAACCATCCCATTTAATAAGTGGCAACCAAAGCCTGAGCCCCCTCCTCTATCATCACCCCTTCCTTCCATTGATGAGCCTCCCAAGCTAGAACTTAAACCATTTTTGGAGTTATCACTGGAGAAAATGGAGGTCATTCACCTCCATGATTCCATCTATCAAGATTAAGCTCTCTTGATAATTGTTTTGTACCATATTTTTCTGTGTTGCCTTTCCTCCTGAATCATCATTTCCTTGTTCATGCTGTAAACTAGGTTTGGGGGCGTTAGGGTAATTTTCCATTTTCAGTCTAGATTTTATGTTTGTTTGCATCCACTATCATCGAGTCATTGGATGTAGTCTTTATTTTAAAGTATGTTGAACTAACGAAATTGTGTTGATGCCATTGTATAGCAGCAGTTCAATGGTGATCACTTGATATGGTAAAATTCTTCCTTTTTTATTCTCCATTCTTGATATTTCACGTGTCCAAACATATGAACATTGAGGACAATGTGTGGATTAGGTTTGGGGGGGTTTTTGACATTTTGAATTTATCATGTGATTCATTATTCTCAGTTACGATAGAGTATTCACAAAAAAAAAATGCCCATATCCCTATTGTCATGCCCCAGGGCGGCCGTCCCCGGGACGCGGCAAGCGTATACATGATATCAGCAGTCAATACAGGAGATCAATAGCATACCATAAACAACAGCTAAAATGACAACACAGACAACAAGGAGGCTGACATGATGTATACACAGATAGCGGAAGCTAAAATACTGAATCTGTAAATCAACAACACTTTACAGACTCGATACATAATCATATGTCCTGTGAGAGCCAATATAAACACAAACATCCAAATACAATCCAAACTAGGTGCCCAAGCACGGAAATATATACATACAATCAAAAGGATGCTGATGGCCTCTAAAACTCGAGGGACGTGGCGCTACTCCGCTACTGGTGCAGTCGCTCGGGGAGCTCCTCCTTCAAGTCCGCCTTGGTAATCACTGGAGAAAAATAATTATGCGAGGGGTGAGCCACACGCTCAGTGAATAGCACAACCCATGCATCACAATTTATATTAACCACATTTAATCAAATCACTAGCCTCAAAGTGGCAGGAACTACACAAATCCGGTGGTTCGTTACATCGCCGAACCACCACACCCTCACCGTCACCCTCACCCCTCAATAGGTGACAAAGGATATTGGGACTTAATAGGCTGATAATCATCCTTACACAAATCCAGTGGGTCGCCACATCGCCGGCCCACCACACCCTCACCCTCACCCCTCAATAGGTGACATAGGATATTGGGACTGACTAGGCTGTTGGTCACCCTTGGTCCACCGATAGTCTCTCCCCACTCCACAGGCCGCTTGGCCACCCCCACATTCAGCACAGTCCGTCCCAAATCAGGAGGTGCCTACTGATGGGAGCCCCTGCACGGGACAGCCTTTCTAACGCCGGGGCAGTCTCTACACGGATCCAACGAAGGGAACAGAACAGCCTATCCATGCGCATATGATCCACTCGGATCCGCCGACAACACATCTCAACAACTCTAATGTCTTGAATTCTTCAGAATTCCTCCAGCGCGCATAACCAAGATGCGGGGAAATTATATATAATAAAAATGAGGAAAAGAAACCTTGAGTGGGCAACCTGAGGTCCCGATATAGGACATCCCGCCAACCAAACAAGGAACACGGAGTACCCTAGCCCGGGTCTCAATGTTGACCTCGCAAGGCCCTATAATATTCCCTAAAGCATGCTAAAAATATCATAAGCTTGCATTTAATTTAATAAACCAAACTAATAGGACACATGCATAGGTCGAGGCTTTCCTAGCATGATAACAAGGTGACAAGATGCACGGCTCTTACACATATCCTAAGGGTGAAAGTCCCTAACATACAAAGTCTAGGGTGGCATGCATTCTACACACTAATCATGCTTGCACAGATTACATATTAATCAGTTAATATTAACTATGTGCCCCAGGGGAGGACGGTATACGCCCAAGTGCATATAGCGCCTCCCAACTGGGTTGGGTTGTCCCACTCACCAATAACCGGGTCGTCGCGCGACCGTCCGTCAAGATCTGCAAGACAGAGTAATTAACTCAGTGAGTAAAATACACAGATATACCAAAAATACACAAAAATACACTAAAAATACCCAACACTCGGACAAGCGTACATACGGCCTGTACGCACGCGAGTCCGAGCACCCCGACTCACTCCCGAACCCCCGGGCAACCATCCGCACGGCCACCTGCCCCCGGATGCACCGCCGCGCCTCAGCCCGCGCGCCCAGGCGCACCGCCGAGCCCCTGCCCGCACGCCAGAACACGCCGCCGAGCCCCCTTGGTGCACCGCGCGCCCACTGCGCCCCAGCGCAGCCACCCGCGCGCACACCTGCACGCCTTGCGCCCAGCGCCTCGCCCCGCGCGCACCACCGCTCGCCCCATCGCGCACACACCGCACGGCGCCCAGCGCGCAGCACCCAAACGCGGCCCCCTGCGCGCGGCACGCACCGCGCCTCTGCGCAGCGCCCCACGCGCACACCCGAGCACGGCGCCCAGCGCCCAGCACCCGTGACCAGCGCCCAGCACCCGCGACCATCGCCCAGCGTCCAACGCCCAGCCCACCCAGTTGCTCGACCTGAGCGCACGCCCGCGCGCGCCCTGCCACCTGCTCTGCCTGCTGCGCTGCCTTCTGCCTGTGCTGCCATCCTGCCCGAGACAGCCAACCACCCTGCCCGAGCCACCCTACCTCCTCTCACCGGCCACCAATGGCCTCCAACCGCCCCCAACCACCACCCACAGCCACCAACAGCCACCACACACCCAAAACCACCCTCCTAACAAGCATCTAAGCAAGAAAGGAAGGAAAGAGAGATTACCCAAGGAAGGAAGGGAAGGAAGGGAAGTTCGGTTGCTCTCCGCGCATCGAAACACCTCCTCTAAGGCCACCACCACCGAGCTCTTCCTCAGCCCTCGAAATGGCTGAAATCAGAGGAGAAAAGAGGGCGTGAGAAGGGGCTAAACACATCGGAACTCGAATCCGAGACCACCGGTGGATAGATCGGGAGCTCCCCTTACCTTTCTATTCTTTGTGTTTTAAGGTCCAAGCTCTCTAACTAGGTCAAAAGAAGGTTTTTGAGAGAGGGAGAGAGAGAAATATTCGGAGAAGATGATGAATAGGAGAGGTTGAAGTCGTGGGATTTCTTTATAACCACTCCCACCCCACACATACTCACACCCCTAACTAGTGAAAAAAAGAGTAGGCTAAGCTAGGATTAGGGGGGTTTAAGTGAGTCTAAGTGCAATTTGACCTAAGTCAACTCAACCACACAAAAGGACAAAAGAGTTGACCAAGTCATGGGCCCACATTGACCAAGTCAAGTCTCCCAATGACTTCTCGCTCGGTCAAAACCCGGATACGCCCCGGAACTGTGAAATTCTGAAACGTTACCGGAATTCGATGAAATTTTCGTGAGTGGCTTGGAATGGCACCAGGACACATAATATGCAGTTAGATTTTCAATCGGAGTCCTCAAACACAGGACGATAACTAACAGTCCAAAATTTTAGCGGTTCCGATCGAAAAACGAAAAAAACTCAAAAACTGCCAAAATGCTCCAATGGTTACCAGAAGGCAAAAAGTGACACATATATAACACCTATGATAGTAGCATGAACTCTTATGTTAATTTCTATTTTAGTAGGTCTTAAGTGCTTGATATTGGAAAAGTCACTACACATCTGGATGCATTTTTGAGTTAAGATGAATTTGTGGAGTCGACTTAATAATTGCCTAGAATGTTAAGAACTTTCTAAAACCTGTTGAACCTAAAAGTCTAGTTCACTGGTTTGCTTGATAAGGAGTTAGGGTTTACATCAATTGAAAAGCAACCATTGAATCACAAGTACAGTGGAAAAGGGCTACTTATCATTAGGTCTTAAAAAAAAATTGATAGAGTACCTTTTGAAAAAAAAAAAAAAAAAAAAAAGAAGAAGAAGAAGAAGAAAAAAAAAAATTCAATGAGATAATATCTAAGGTGCTTTGAACAAAGAGCTTAGCAATCATTATGTTGAAGTTTAAAGACCGATTCGACAGTGATAGAGTGAAAGCCTCCCTGTAAAAGATAGTAAGTAAGCTGGAATATCACATATAAAGCCCATGAGGTAATAAAGTGAACATCCAAATCTCTTACTGGCTTAGTAGACTATTCTGGTTTTGACTCAGTGTCTAAGGGAGAACCAACCGTTCGACAGCAATTAGAAGGAAAATTCCTACTTAGGAGTCTGAATCTCTTGAGTGTTGTCCAGATTTTCACGAGCACACCATGTCATTACATTAAGTACTTTTCTGAAAAGAATTTAATATCTTGAGCTCTTTGATACTATCATGGGATTATGGCAGAGAAAAAAAAAAAAGAATTTTGTGGGTAGATTCGCTGCAAACCCTCACGAGTCAAACTCGTCCACTAGGGGTGACCTAGGGGTTTAAGGGCTTGTTGCATACGCTAAATGCAACCGTGAGAGCCTGCGAAAGTGGCCTTATCCTTGTTTTTAATCACTTTAGTTGCTAGAGGACTAGCAAAATCTAGGTTTGGGGGTATTTGATAAGCGTATTATTTGCACATTTAATCCCCTTAATTTAGTTTTCTATTTCCTAATTTTATGTGTAATAATGACTAATATTCAGAATTTATTTGTTATTGCAGGTAATTGAGATAAATGATGATTATCAATGCAAAATATTCTATAAAGCATTTAAAGATATGAAGGAGAATCAAGAGGATTCTTGAAGATCCAAAATTATGCTAGATAAAGATTTGGTGAAGAGAGAATCAAAAATCAAAATCCAATCAAATATTCTTCAAATCAATGTTAAAACCGTCCCACTATTTTGACCATAACTTTTGCCTCAAATATCGGTATGTTGAAAAGATATTTTCAAGATCTACAAATCAATGTTTCATGAATATTTTGCAATTCCACCTTATTAGGGGTCAAAAATTCATCCGAAGATTCTGCAGAAAATTAATGACGGGAATGAAAGATTTTACCTGCTAAAATTGTCAAATATTCATATGAGGAAGGTTGATGGCCAATCTTAACCATCCAATTCATTGCAAATCAATGGTCAAGATTCAAGGCTGGAGGCTATAAAAGGAACACATATGAAGCCAAGAAAAGAATCAAAGAAGGAGGCAAAGGGACAACCAAGGAGAAGAAAGATTCAAGAGTTTTGCTTTGTTTTTGTTTTTCTTTTCATCTCATGTCTTTGGATGTTTGTATATATTTAGATCTGAATTTTAATATTACTTTAGTATTTTTATTTTCAAGAATTTTTCAATAATATGATGTCTTTTATTTTTTATTTTTTATTTAGTTTGATCATGTTTTCTAGTAGCTAAATCTTCAACTAGGGTTGAAGATGAAACCATGCAATGCTAGTTTAGGATTTTATATTTAGATCTGAATTCTCCATATTGTTTGCTTTATTGAATATCAATCTCTCCTTCAATTCTCTTTTGAAACCTTTCATGTGAATTTCTTATTACCTTCTTCAAAAATCTCTTGTATTTGATTTGATAAAATATGCTTTGATTAGGTTCTCTGATATTTTATGCTCTTCTTAACAAGTTGAATATTGAGTTGGTAGATTTTATAAAGGGAAGGGAGATAGATCATTTTATGAAATAATTAATATGATTTTAAATATTTAATTTCCGATTGGTATTTGACTAACGTCAATATTGATTGAGTTATATGGTGGAGTTTCACATTTGAATATAACCCCTAAATTGGTATTGCATGGTGGATTCTAAAACCCTAGTTATCTTTTTATATTAATATTCATTTTTAAAAAAAATAAAAAAAATAAACCTTCATCAATCTTCCTGTCTAATTCGATTAGTTAAATCAATTAATAATTTAATTTGAACAATTCTCTGTGGGATCGACCCGTATTTGCTAGATCTATACTTCTGTAATGATCCGTGCACTTGCGGTAATTAATAACAACTTTAATAATCAATCATCACATGTAAAGGATGAGGGTGAGGATGAGATGAAGACACGTCGCCACGTGACCCATTCGTGGTTCATCCGTTCCCATAGTTATTGGGTCCGGTTGCGTATCGATGCTCAAAGACATCGTTGGGCAGTTATTTCGATGTAGATGATCCAGTAGTGTTGTGTAGACCAGCAATTCCGGGTCTCGTCTACCAACGGTATGGTCTCTCCCCAAGAGACCCAAGAGTCTTCCTCCGGGAGTGAGGGTGAGGTTGGTCGCGCCGCCGCGTGACCCTGTTATCCATGGGTTTCCACCCATGTTTTTTCTTGAAAGGAAATTGTTTTAGTATTGAACTATTGTATGGTGATTGGTTTCCAGCCACTCACTGAGCTTGTAGCTCACCCCTCGCATACTGTTTCTTTTCAGGGGCAGTGTTGGGCGTGTAGCTGGAGCTTTCCTGTGCCATGGTCTTATGGGCGTGGAGCGTTCTTTCGGCGGGTGGCGAGTGTGAGGCTGTCAGCAGTCCTAGAGTCATTTTATGTATTGTAAATCGTGCATGTGGCACAGGTTGTATTTTATTTGGACTAGGCTTGGCTCTCACAGGACAGTGATTGTGTATTCGAGTATGTAATAATGTTTTTGGTTTACAGACATTGTTGATATCTTATGCTTCCTCTTTTCAGTCAGTTATCATTATCATTGCTTTGCCACCTTGTGTGTTGTTGTTGGAGTCTTTGTTGACCTCAGGTATTGATAGTTGATATTTCATTATTAGAACCTTACCCAAGGAAAGGAGAGGAAAGGAAGGGAACCGGAGGATCTTCGTGCACCGAAACGCCTCCCAACGGATCTCCACCACCAAGACCTCCTCCTACCTCAAAAGGGGCTGAAAACAGGGGAGAATAGAGGGGGTTAGAGGGGGCCAAACTTGTCGGAACTCGAATCCGAGAACACCGGGGGATAGATCGGGACCGGATCTAACCTTTCTATGTTTTGAGTTTTGAGTTTCAAGCACCCTAGGTGGCTCAAAATCAAGAAAATGAGAGAGGGGGAGAGAGAAAATGAGTTTGAGAAGATGATGAATAGTGGGGGCAACTTTTTAGCTCACTTAAATAAGTCAACACTTAATTAGGGTTAAGCAAGCTTAATTAGGGTTTAAGTGGGTTTAAGTGGGATTTGACTTGGGTCAACCCAACCACACAAAAAAAAAAAGGGTTGACCAAGTCATGGGCCCACTTTGACCGAGTCAACTCTCCCAATGACTTCTCGCTCGGTCAAAACCCGGATACGCCCCGGAACTGTGAAATTCTGAAACGTTACCGGAATTCGATGAAATTTTTGTGAGTGGCTTAGAATGGCACCAGGACACATAATATGCAGTTAGATTTTCAATCGGAGTCCTCAAACACAGGACGATAGCTAACAGTCCAAAATTTTGCGGTTCCGATCGAAAAACGAAAAAAACTCAAAAACTGCCAAAATGCTCCAATGGTTACCAGAAGGCAAAAAGTGACACATATATAACATTCTCCCCCCCTTAGGAAATTTTGTCCTCAAAATAAATACAAGAACATCTAAGAAGGGAAAAGATGCGGATACGCGTCACGCATGGCGTCCTCGAGCTCCCAAGTGGCCTCGGCACCGGAACGGTGCTGCCATCGCACCTTGACCAGCTGGACGGTCTTGGTGCGGAGCCTCTTCTCGCGGCGGTCCAGGATCTCAATCGGCTGCTCAACGAAAGACAAGTCCGGCTCGAAGACGAGCGGCTCGAACGGGATGACGTGAGCAGGATCGTGGACATATCGCCTCAGCTGCGAGACATGGAAGACGTCATGAGCCTGAGCCAACTGTGGGGGCAGAGCTATGCGATAGGCCACCTCCGCAACTCGCTCGAGGATGAGGAACGGCCCAATGAAACGCGGACTCAGCTTGCCCCGCACACCGAATCGGAAGATGCCCTTCAAGAACACGTGGTCACCAACCTCGAAGGTGAGCTCACGGCGACGACGGTCGGCGTAGCACTTCTGACGACTCTGAGCGACTCGGATACGCTCGCGAATCGTCTTCACCATCTCTGAGGTCTGGTGAACGATCTCTGGTCCCTCCAACTGGCGCTCTCCGACCTCGTCCCAACACAGGGGGGACCTGCAGCTGCGGCCATAGAGTGCCTCGTAAGGAGCCATCCGGATGCTCGAGTGGTAGCTGTTGTTGTAGGCAAACTCCACCAACGGAAGGTGCCTCTCCCAACTGCCCCCAAAATCGAGAACACAGGCCCGCAGCATATCCTCAAGAGTCTGGATCGTCCTCTCCGACTGGCCGTCCGTCTGCGGATGAAACGCTGTACTGAAATGGAGGTTCGTACCAAGGGCGTGCTGGAGGCTACGCCAGAACCTCGAAGTAAAACGCGCGTCTCGATCTAAAATGATGCTGACTGGAGTGCCATGGAGACGGACAATCTCGGAGACAAATAACTGCGCCAGGGTGTCCAGAGAATCGGTGAGTCGGATGGGGAGGAAATGAGCAGACTTCGTCAGCCGGTCGACGATCACCCAGATGGCATCGCGACCCGAACGTGACCTCGGCAAACCCGAGACGAAGTCCATGGTGATCTGCTCCCACTTCCACTGAGGGATCTCAATGGACTGCAGCTTCCCCGCAGGGCGCTGATGCTCCGACTTCACCTGCTGGCATACTAGGCATCGGGCAACGAAACGGGCAATATCCGTCTTCATCCCGCGCCACCAGTAGCGCGACGAAGGCCCCTGTACATCTTCGTGCCACCAGGATGCACTGTGTACCTCGAACGATGGGCCTCGTCCAGAATCTTCCGCTTCAGCTCTGCGTCGTCGGGAATGCACACTCGGCCTCTGAATCGCAGGATCCCGTCCGCGCGAATCTGGTAGTCCGGACGCTCGCCCCGGGCGACGCCTTCAGAGAGGACTATAAAATGCGGATCCTGAGCCTGAGCCGTGCGGATATCGTCGAGAAGGACTGGCTGCACCACTAGCCTGGCCAAAAAGCCACCAGCAGGAGTCTCTCGAACACTAATCCAGCAAGCGGCCTCCTCCAGAAGCCTCCAACGACGGACAGCCATATGGGCGCCCATGCCCAAGGGCTGCCTACTGAGCGCATCTGCAACGACATTCGCCTTACCCGGATGGTAAGCGATGTCACAATCGTAGTCCGTCAGGAACTCAACCCAACGTCTCTGACGCATGTTGAGCTCCGGCTGGGACTGCAGATATGTCAAGCTCTTATGATCAGTAAAGAGCTCGAACTCCTCTCCATAGAGGTAATGCCTCCACATCTTCAGCGCAAAGATGATCGCTGCCAACTTCAGGTCGTGGGTGGGGTAATTCTGCTCATGGGGCTTCAACTGACGAGACGCGTAAGCCACAACCTTACCGTGCTGCATCAGGACGCAACCCACACCCAACTGCGATGCATCTGTGTAAACTGTGAACCCACCACTCCCAGATGGAAGGGTAAGAACTGGCGCTGAGGTGAGCCTTCGCTTCAGCTCCTGGAAGCTCTCCTCGCAAGCAGGGGACCACTCGAACCGAACATCCTTCCGAGTGAGGCGGGTAAGAGGAACGGCTATCTTCGAGAAACCCTCGACAAACCTCCTGTAATAACCCGCCAAGCCCAAGAAGCTCCGAATCTCTGTGGGGTTCGACGGTCGACGCCAATTCGACACGGCGAGCGTCTTCTCCGGGTCCACAGATATGCCCTCACCGGAAATCACATGGCCCAGAAAGGCCATACGCTCCAACCAGAACTCGCACTTGCTGAACTTGGCGAACAACTGATGTCTGGCCAAAGTCTCCAAGACAGTGCGAAGATGGTGAGCGTGCTCCTCAAGACTCCTCGAGTACACCAATATGTCATCGATGAATACTACCACAAAGGAGTCGAGGAAGGGCCGAAATACCCGGTTCATCAGATCCATGAAGGCCGCCGGCGCGTTCGTCAACCCGAATGGCAGTACTCTGAACTCGTAGTGCCCATACCGGGTGCGAAAGGCCGTCTTCGGAATGTCTGACTCCCGGATCTTCAGCTGATAGTACCCCGAGCGGAGATCGATCTTGGAAAAGACACGCGCTCCCTGGAGCTGGTCAAACAGATCGTCGATCCGCGGCAACGGGTACTTGTTCTTCACTGTCCGTTTATTCAGCTGCCTGTAATCAATACACAGCCGCAGCGAACCGTCCTTCTTCCGGACGAACAGGACAGGGGCTCCCCACGGAGAAACACTCGGACGTGCGAAGCCCTTCTCCAGCAACTCCTCCAACTGCTCCTTGAGCACCCTCAGCTCTGCAGGGGCCATCCGGTACGGAGCTCTCGAAATCGGCTCGGTCCCCGGAATCAGATTGATCTCAAACTCGATCGCGCGATCCGGCGGTAATCCCGGAAGATCATCGGGAAAAACCTGGGGATACTCTGCCACGACCGGAGTCTGACTGATATCTGCCTGCAGCGGTGCATCCTCCTGAGCAATGTACGCTAGAAAGCCCTCGCATCCTCCCTGAAGGAGTCTCCACGCCTGCATGGACGACACGAACCCCAAAGGGGCCACGTCGCGATCGCCCACGAACTGGAAGGACCTCCGACCCGGAAGGTGGAAAGACACCGACTTGGCAAAACAGTCGATGCTGGCATGACTAGCTGCAAGCCAATCCATCCCCAGGATGGCATCAAAGTCCGTCATCGCGAGCTCCACCAACTCCACCGGAAACTCATGCTCCGCGACCTCTACCGTACACCCTCGGTACACTGAACTGAGGAGAATACGGTCTCCCACGGGCAATGATATCTCCAAGACAGCATCTAAAGGAGCGGACGCCACGCCCGTCCGTCTCGCAAAGGCAGGAGACACGAACGAGTGTGTGGCTCTGGAATCAAACAATACATAAGCAGGAAGCTGGGAGATCTGAACAGTACCTCTGACCACGCTGCCTGATGCCTGAGCCTCCTCTGCCGAAAGCGCTGCCACTCGGCCTTGCACGAACTGCGGCTGAGGAGCAGGGGCACGCCTCGCCGGCTGCGCTGGCTGCCTCCTCTGGTCAACATGGCCACCCCGTGGCTGCTGCTGACGCTGAGGCTGCTGCTGCTGCTGGCGCTGCTGCTGCTGCTGAAACGGCTGCTGCTGCAACTGCTGCTGCTGCGGAGGCATCACTCTGGGTCGGCCAGCATCAGGGCAATTATACAAGATATGCCCGATGCGCTGACAGTGATAACAGCGCCGCGACTCTGGTCGCCTCGCCTGGACCGGCACTGCTGCGATGGGTGCGGGACCTCGCGCTGGCACCACATCTGCTGGAGGAGGGGCAGCCGCTGACCGATCAAAGCGGGCCCTCTTCTTCCTGCGCTGTCCCTGGTCCTGGCTCCTGGGTGGCCTCTGATCTGCCGAAGGGGTCGGAACCGTCACGAGGATCCCGAGGTCTCGCTCGACTGTCTTCGCTCTAGACACCAAGTCGGAGTACCTCGTGAATGCCTGGGAGGTAACATGCACCCGAATGGCGCTGCTGAGGCCAAGCTCGAATCGACGGCACCTCGTCTCCTCGTCCATCACCAGGGCTGGAGCAAATCTGGATAGCCTCGTGAAGCGCGTGGAGTAGTCAGCGACGGACATAGAGCCCTGCGTCAGCTGCTCAAACTCCCGCATCACGATCTGCCGCGTCGAGAACGGGAAGTACTCCTCCAAGAAATACCTCCGGAACTCCGCCCATGTAAGCTGCTCCACTCCCTCCGGGATGTCCACTGATCTAGTAGCCCACCAGTCGGCGGCGCTACCCTTCAGCATAAAACTGGCCAGGGAGACTCGCTGGCGGTCGGTGCAAAGCATGGTCGAGAAGATCGCATCCACCTCCATCAACCATCGCTCTGGGGCAAGGGGATCCGCCGTCTGACCGTGGAACTCGGGAGGGTGGAGCTTCAGAAAGGCTGCGAGGCCACTCTGCTGCACTCGCGCTGCAGCCTCTAGCCCCACCTCCCTCTCCTGGGGATCCTGAACTCTCGCCGCTGGAACAACCACAGGGACTGGGGGTACATCGGGTACCACAGGTGGATCTGCCACCAGAGGAACCTGCGGAACTGCCTCGCGGGCCGCCCGCAGCTCCTGAATATCCCGTGCCTGCTCTGCCAACATCCTCGTCTGGGCCTCCAATGCCCTGGTCTGCGTCTCCACCAAATCTGCTAACCGCGCAAACGCGCGCTCCCAGGCAGGAGGCTCCTCTGCCGATCCTGGCCTCACGGCTGAGGACTCTCCAATAGCATCCTCGCCTCTGGCAGGTCTGGAAACCTCCAAAGGTCGAGAGGGACCTCGTCCGCGCCGTCCTCCACGAGGAGCCATATCAGCAACCTAAGAAAACCAGACACTAGGATCAGAATACTCATATAGAAATCCTAGGACTCATCTCTACGAAAGAAGACAATTGGCTCTGACAGGACCAGGCTCTGATACCAACTTTTGTCACGCCCCAGGGCGGCCGTCCCCGGGTCGCGGCAAGTGTATACAAGATATCAGCAGTCTAAACAGGGAATCAATAAATCACTCTAAACAACAATTAAAATGACAACACACAGATGAAAGCAAGGCTGACATAATATATACACAGATAGCGGAAGCTAAAAGACTGAGTCTGTAATCCAAAAACATACTACAGACTCGATACAAATCAAATGTCCTGTGAGAGCCAATATACACACATACATCCAAATAATACACAACTGGGTGCCCAAGCACAGAAATATATACATACAATAACAAGGAAGGATGCTGATGGCCTCAGAAACTCGCGGGACGTAGCGCTACTCCGCTACTGGTGCAGTCGCTCAGGGAGCTCCTCCTTCAAGTCCTCCTCAGTAATCACTGGAAAAATATTATGCGAGGGGTGAGCCACACGCTCAGTGAACAGCACAACCCATGCATCACAGTTATATTAACCACATATAATCAACAACTAGCCTCAAAGTGGCATAACAACATAAATCCAGTAGTTCGTACATCGCCGAACCACCACACCCTCACCCTCACCCCTCAATAGGTGACATAGGATATTGGGACTGATAATCATCCAAACACATCCATACACCCTCACCCTCACCCCTCAACAGGTGACATAGGATATTGGGACTGACTAGGCTGTTAATCACCTTGGTCCACCGATAGCCTCTCCTCCACACCGTAGCTTGCCTGGTCTACTCCCACATTCAGCACAGTCCGAGTCCAAGATCAGGAGGTGCCTACTGATGGGAGCCCTCTGTCAGGATAGCCTGTCTAACGCTGAGGAGTTCCTACACGGATCCAACGAAGGGAAGAGAAACAGCCTACCACACGCATATGATCCACTCGGATCCGCTGACAACACATCTCTACAACTCTAGTGTCTTGAATTCATCAGAATTCCTCCAGGGCGCATAACCAAGATGCGGGGAACATGCATTAATATAGACGGGAAAAGAAACCTTGGGAGGGCACCATGAGGTCCCGATATAGGACATCCCGACAACCAAACAAGGAACACGGAGCACCCTAGCCCGGGTCTCAATGTTGACCTCGCAAGGCCCCTTAATATTCCCTAAGGCATGCAATAATATTACCAGTTGCATTTAATTTAACAAATTAAACTAATAGGAGCATACAAAGGCCGAGGCTTTCCTAGCATGATAACAAGGTGACAAGATGCATGGCTCTTACACAACCTAAGGGTGCAAGTCCCTAACATACTCAGTCTAGGGTAACATGCATACTACATATCAATCATGCTTGCATCGATTACATATTAACAGGTTAATATTAATCTATGGTGCCCCAGGGGAGGACGGTATACGCCCAAGTGCATATAGCGCCTCCCAACTGGGTTGGATTGTCCCACTCACCGAAGATCGGGTCGTCGCGCGACCGTCCGTCAAGATCTGCAAGACAGGGTATCAACTTGGTGAGTAAAATCCACAAATACACAAAAATACACAAAAATACACAAACAGTACCCAACACTCGGGCAAACGTACATACGGCCCGTACGCACGCTAGCCCGAGCACCCCGACTCACTCCCGCACCCCGGCAACCACCCGCACGGCCACCCGCCCCCGGATGCACCGCCGCGCCCCAGCCCGCGCACCCAGGCGCCCTGCCGAGCCCCTGCCCGCACGCCAGGACACGCCGCCGAGCTCCCCGGGTGCACCGCGCGCTCACTGCGCCCCAGCGCAGCAGCCCGCGCGCACACCGCACGCCCGCACCCGCGCATCGCCCCGCGCGCACCCCGCGCGCACCACGCTCGCCTCGCCGCTCGCGCACACCCCGCGCGCACCACCGCTCGCCTCACCGCGCACCCCGCGCACCACCGCTCGCATCACCCACTCGACCAGCACGCCCAGCACGCCCAGCTCCCTCGCCCAGCCCCAGCGCCCAACGCAGCGCCTGCGCGCACTTCCGCACGCACGCGCGCGCGCGCCCGCCTCTGCACGCCTGTTGCGCTGCCTGCTGCGCTATCTGTGCTGCCTGCTGCCCGAGACAACCACCACCCGCCCGAGCACCTCTACCACCACCCACCGGCCACCAATGGCCTCCGACCACCCCAACCACCACCGACAGCCACCAGCCGCCCTCCACACTCAACCACACCCTCCTAACATGCATCTAAACATGAAAAGAAGGAAAAGAACCCTTACCCAAGCAAAAGAGAGAAAAGGAAGGGAACCGGAGGATCTTCGTGCACCGAAACGCCTCCCAACGGATCTCCACCACCAAGACCTCCTCCTACCTCAAAAGGGGCTGAAAACAGGGGAGAATAGAGGGGGTTAGAGGGGGCCAAACTTGTCGGAACTCGAATCCGAGAACACCGGGGGATAGATCGGGACCGGATCTAACCTTTCTATGTTTTGAGTTTTCGATTTCAAGCACTCTAGGTGGCTCAAAATCAAGAAAAAGAGAGAGGGGGAGAGAGAAAATCTATTTGAGAAGATGATGAATAGTGGTGGGCAACCTTTTTAGCTCACTTAAATAAGTCAACACACTTAATTAGGGGTAAGCAAGGTTAATTAGGGTTTAAGTGAGGCTTTAAGTGGGATTTGACTTGGGTCAACCCAACCACACAAAAAAACAAAAAGGGTTGACCAAGTCATGGGCCCACTTTGACCGAGTCAACTCTCCCAATGACTTCTCGCTCGGTCAAAACCCGGATACGCCACGAAACTGTGAAATTTCAGAAACGTTACCGGAATTCGATGAAATTTTTGTGAGTGGCTTAGAATGGCACCAGGACACATAATATGCAGTTAGATTTTCAATCGGAGTCCTCTATCTCAGGACGATAGCTAACAGTCCAAAATTTTGCGGTTCCGATCGAAAAACGAAAAAACTCAAAAACTGCCAAAATGCTCCAATGGTTACTAGCAGGCTAAAAAGTGACACATCTATAACATTTCTGGTTATTATGAATATTATTTTTTCTGTTTCCTTTTATATGCTTACTAAAAATGGGTAGCTCTCTCTCTTTGCTATTTTTTACGAAGTTATTTGGTTTCTGTTTATTAAAAATTGTAGTTTTTCGTTTTCTGGAAATTTTTTTCAAAATTAATTTTTGGTTTCTGTTTACCAAAAAATGGTAGTTTGCGATTTTCTTTATATTGAAAGTGCGGTTTTCTATTATATGTTTATCAAAAAGGGTTTATTACTTTGATAAAAAGCCCTCGGTTTTCTGTCGATTAAATAATGGAACTTTTTTTTTGTAAAAAAAACTTACAATTTTGAATTTTTCAAATTAATACAATATAGAAAATATCAATTTTTATAAACAGAAAGAGCACGACTTCTTTTAGTAGAAATTTACATTTTTTAAAAAAAGGAAACATAAAGTACACATTTTAATACATGGAAAACAGAGAAGTACTCTTTCTAATAAACAGAAAGCTAGAAAACAGAAAACTAACATTTTTAAACAGTAAAAAACAGAAATCAACCTTTTTAAAACACATAAAACAGAAAACTACCATTTTTTATACACAGAAAACTACCAGTATAAACAAATAGAAAATAGAAAAATACACCTTTTGATAAACAGACACCGAAAATGGAAAATTACACAATTCTAGAAACAGTAAAAAGAAAACGGAAAATGACACATTTTAATAAACAGAGACCAGAAAACATAAAACAACACATTTTTTAAAAAAATAATCACAAAGGTGCCATTTTTAATAAAGAGAAATAAGAAAACAATAAACCACCCCTTTTAAAAATAGAAACCAGAAAGCATAACACTACGCTTCTTGACAAAGAGAATCCAGAAAACAGAAAACTACCTTTCTCAGCAAGGGGGAAGCAAAAGCTACCTTTTTATAATATACAGATGTTAGGAGAGTGGCTTTCCTCAATCGTTTCACGTCTTCAAAATATGTTTTGTTGCATTCGCTTTGTTCAGTTTTTTTATTTTTACGCATACAATCATTTTGTTGTGTAGTTTTGGAGGACCTCTAGACCTCTATTGTCAGAAATTAGGATGCTGTTGGAATCCTTGTTTAGTTAGCTTTCTGAGGCATCTTCTGGATTCAGAATCGGATGTGTATCGGATGAGTTTTTTGAGCAAATCAGTGCCTAGGGGCCTGTCTGATTCCTCGACGGACCTACAAGAGGGACGTCGACCTCAACGGCTCAAGGTCTGTCCGTCGGGGTCAACGGCCCTAGTAGGTCCGTCGAGGAACTAGACGACCCCTGGGCACTAATTTGGCCAAAACTCTACCGATACATATCCGATTCTCAATACGGAAGATGCGTTGGAAAGCTAATGGAACAAGGATTCCAACCATATCTGAATGTCTCAAAATGTCATGCCCCAGAGGTCCCCGAGACGTGCAAATATAGATATAATATCAGCTATCAATACCTGAGGTCAATAAGGACACCAACAACAATCGGAGAGACCCGGATTTACTGGTCTACTCAACACTACTGGATCATCTACCATCTAGATAATCGCCCAACGATGTCCTTCAACATCGATCACAAGACCGGACCCAACAACTATGGGAACGTCGAACAACGAATGGGTCACAAGGCGACGTGTCTTCGCCTCATCCACACCCTCACTCCTGAAAGGAGACATCTTGGGACTTTGGGAAGAGACTTAGACTGCTCTACACCCCTGGTCCACCGGTAGCCTCTCACGCTCCGTAGCTTACCTGGTATACTCCCACGATCAGCACTGTCCGAACACATCGGAGTACCTACGGATAGGAGCCCTCTGTCAGGATAGCCTGTCTAACGCCGAGGATGTCACTACACGGATCTAACGAAGGGGAGACGATCCCACGCTCGCGACATCATTCATTAACCCTCTCCCGGGTAGTATCTACAACCCGATCTTCTCAACTCACCGCTCTACACCCTTGGTCCACTAGTAGCCCTTTCCCACCCTCGTGGCCTCCACCTAGTCCACTCCCACCATCCGTACTGTCTGACACATCGGAGGTACCTACGGACGGGAGCCCTCTGTCAGGTACAGCCAACGCCGGGGGGTTCCTACATCGGATCCAACGAAGGGGAGAACGATCCCATGTTTGCAAGAGAGAACCCAAAGGAAAACAACCACTCTCGATACTCGCTTATCGAGATATCACACACATGCATAACAACAACCAACACACTCATATTAACCTCAAAGTAGTCATAGTCCCTAAACGGGAGTAACTACACAAGCTAGTGGGTCGTAACATCACCGACCCACCCCACCCTCACCCTCACCCTTTAGGGGGTGACATGGGCCTTTTGGGATTGACTAGACTGCTATTCACCCTTGGTCCACCGGGAGCACGACCCCGCTCCGTAGCTTACCTGGTATACTCCCACGATCAGCACTGTCCGAACACATCGGAGGTACCTACAGATGGGAGCCCTCTATCAGGATAGCCTGTCTAACGCCGGGGAGTCCCTACACGGATCCGACGAAGGGAAGAGAACAGCCTACTCACATGCATGCGATCCTCTTGGATCCGTCGACAACGCTTCCTAACATTTCTAATGTCATGAATTCTCAAGAATTCCTCCAGGGCGCATAACTAAGATGCGGGGAGACACATATTATAACAACAAGGTTATAATATTCTCTAAGGCATGCTTACAATAACATACTCACATTTGATTTAAATAAATTTAAACAAAATGGGAAACATGCATAGGTCGGGGCTTTCAAATCAAGGGACAAGGTGACTAAACATGCATAGGCCGCTATACATGATATAAGGGTGCATATCCCTAGCATACAAGGTCTAAGGTGGCATGGATATATCATATTAATCATGCATGCATAGCTAGGGGGCCCCATCGATGCGCGACGCGCGTCTATGCGGGTCGAGCGCATCCCTAGAGAGGGGGGGGGATTGGAATCAAACCACTCACCTTACGACCCGGGACCTCGCGCATCCCATCTGACGAGATCTGCAAGGTAGGGGCATCCAACTGGTGAGAAACAACACAATTTACACATAGAAATACATTAGAAATACCCAATACTCGGACAAGCATGCATACGGGCTCGCATGCATGCGAGCACGCACGTACGCACGCGAGTCCGAGTGCCCCGACACCTACCCAAACACTTGGGCAGCCACACGCATGGCCCCCCGCACGCGCACGCACGAATGCGCACGCACGCACGCACCCCAGCACCATCGGCGCACTGCCGCGCGCCCAGACGCGCTGCCGCACGCTCGTGCGCGCCCGCGCGCATTGCGCGCCCAGCCCACGCGCCCCCGCGCAGCACCCCGCGCACGCCCCAGCACGCACACGCACACACTGGTCCCCAGCCCAGCGCCCAGGCGCATGCCCAGGCGCACTGCCCCGTGCGCTGCACGCTCGCGCGCGCCCGCGCGCACTCGTGCGCACTCCCGCGCGCACCCCCGCTCGCGCCAGCACCCGTGCGCACCCGCGTGCACTCCCGCGCGCACCCACGCACGCGCCCGTGGACGTCTGCGCGCCCGCCAGCGCCCGCCTGCACGCGCACGCGCGCAGATAGCTCCCGATGCGCGCCCAGCCAACCCTAACCCCATTTTAACCCTCCCCAACCCCTCACACACACCCTAACCCATCTACCTAGCATGCATGACCTCCCTAACATCCCCTTAAGCCATGAAAACCAAGAAAAGAAGGGGAGGAGCTCACCTTGGAGGGGGAACGAAAGGGGGAGGTTCGGGGCCCTCGACGCACCCGCGACTACCTCAACCACCACCACCACCTCAGCCCTCCTATGGCTGCAAATCAGGGGGGGGGGAATCCATGCAAAAGGGAGCTTGAGAGAGAGGGGAACAAACAACAACAACTGTTAAATATGTGTCACTTTTTAGCCTTCTGGTAACCATTGGAACATTCTGGCAGTTTTTCAGCTCTTTCGCTTTTCGATCGGAACCGCTAAAATTTTGGACTGTTAGCTATCGTCCTGAGTTTGAGGACTCCGATTGAAAATCTAACTGCATATTATGTGTCCTGGTGCCATTCCAAGCCACTCACGAAATTTTATCGAATTCTGGTAACGTTTCAGAATTTCACAGTTCCGAAGCGTATTCAGGTTTTGACCGTGCGCTGACAATGGAACATGGACTGGATGTGCACTGCTGCAATGGGTGCTGGATCCCACCCTGGCACCGCATCTGCTGGAGGAGAGGCAGCCGCTGACTGATCGAAGCGGGGCCTCTTCCTCTTGCGCTGCCCCTGGTCCTGACTCCCGGAAGGACCCTGATCTGCAGAAGGGGTCGGAACCCCCACGATGATCCCGAGATCTCGCTCGACCGTCTTCGCTCGAGACACCAAGTACGAGAACCTCGAGAATGCCTGGGAGGTGACGTGCACCCGGATAGCGCTGCTGAGACCGAGCTCGAATCGACGGCACCTCGTGTCCTCGTCCATCACCAAGGCTGGAGCAAATCTGGACAGCCTCGTAAAGCGCGTAGAGTAGTCAGCAACCGACATGGAGCCCTGCGTCAATTGCTCGAACTCCCGCATCATGATCTGACGCATCGAGAACGGAAAGTACTCCTCCAAGAAATACCTCCGGAATCCTGCCCAAGAAAGCTGCTCCACTCCCTCTGGGATGTCCACCACTCGGGTAGCCCACCAGTCGGCGGCGTCACCCTTCAGCATAAAGGTGGCGAGGGGACTCGCTGGCGATCAGTGCAAAGCATGGCCGCGAAGATCGTATCCACCTCCCTCAACCAACACTCTGGCGCAAGAGGATCTGCCGACTGACCATGAAACTTGGGAGGTGGAGCTTCAGAAAGGCGTTGAGGCCGCTCTGCTGAACTCGCGCCGCCGCCTCTAGCTCCTCCTCCCTCTGCAGGGGATCCTGAACTCCTACCGCCGGAATCGTCACTGGAACTGGGGGTACATCGGGTACCACAGGCGGATCTGCCACCAAGGGGACCTGCGGAACTGCCTCGCGAGTCGCCCTCAGCTCCTGAATCTCTCTAGCCTGCTCTGCCAACACTCTGGTCTGCGCCTCCAGCATCCTCGTCTGTGTCTCCACCAAATCAGCCAACCGAGCGAAAGCACGCTCCCAAGCAGGAGGCTCCTGCGTCAAGGGCTCTCCGGTAGCATCCTCGTCTCTGGTAGGTCCGAAAACCTCCAAAGACCGAGAGGGACCTCGTCCGCGCCATCCTCTGCGAGGAGGCATATCAGCACCCTAAGAAAACCAGACACTAGGATCAGAATACTCATATAGAAATCCTAGGACTCATCTCTACGAAAGGAAGACTATTGGCTCTGACAGGACCAGGCTCTGATACCAACTTTTGTCACACCCCAGGGCGGCCGTCCCCGGGACGCGGCAAGTGTATATAAAATATCAGAATCTACACAGGAGGTCAATAATATATCATACACAAACAACCAGAATGACACACAGACAACGAAGAGGCTGACATGATATATACACCAAATGCGGAAGCAAAAGACTGAATCTGTAAATAAACATACTACAGACTCGATACTCAATCATCTGTCCTGTGAGAGCCAATATACACCAATACGACTGAATATATATACAAACGCGTGCAAAGCATGGAAATAAAATACATACAGTCAAGAAGGGATGCTGATAACCTCTGGTACTCGCGGAACGTGGCGCTGCTCCGCTACTGAAGGAATCCCTCAGAAAGCTCCAACTGCTGCTCCGGCTCCAGCTCAGGCTCAGTGGCAACTGGGGAAAACATATGCGAGGGGTGAGCCACACGCTCAGTGAATAGCACAACCCATGCATCACAGACAATATTGACCACAATTCAATCTTTATAATCCACAATCTCTTATTAACAACCACAAAATGGTAACAAATACTCAACTAGTGGGTCGCTCAACGCCAACCCACTACACCCTCACCCTCACCCTTCAATGGGTGACATAGGATTTTGGGACTGATAATCATCCAATCACAACTCCAATGGGTCGCTCATCACCAACCCACTACACCCTCACCCTACCACGGGTGACATAGGATTTTGGGACTGACTAGGCTGTTGGTCACCCTTGGTCCACCGATAGTCTCTCCTCCACTCCGTAGGCCGCTTGGCTTTCACCCACAACTTCAGCCCAGCCGAAACCACATCAGGAGGCGCCTACTGATGGGAACCCTTGGAAGGGACGGCCTTTCTAACGCTGGGGCATTTTCTACCGGATCCAACGAAGGAAACAGAACAGCCTATCCATACGCATATGATCTACTCGGATCCGCCGACAAACATCTCTACAACTCTAATGTCCTGAATTCCTCAGAATTCCTCCAAGGCGCATAACCAAGATGCGGGGAACATACACAATAATTAGCAAGGGTGGAATATCATTGGGGGAAAGAAACTTGGGAGGGCAGTGTGAGTTCCCGATATAGGACACCCCGACAACCAAACAAGGAACACGGAGTACCCTAGCCCGGGTCTCACCGCTGTCCTCGCGAGGCCCCTCCCCTATAATATTCACTAATTATGCTAATAATCATATAAATTGGTATAACATTTCTTATAATATTATTGGGACAAGAAACCTTGGAGGGCAGCGTGAGTTCCCGATACAGGACACCCCAACAACCAAACAAGGAACACGGAGTACCTAACCCAGGTCTCAGTGTTGACCTCGCAAGGCTCCTCCCTATAATATCATCTAAGGCATGCAGTTTATCATACACTAGCATTTAATTTAATAAATAAACTAGTAGGACACATGCATAGGCCAAGACTTCCTAGCATGAGAAAGGGGGACATGATGCATGGCTCATACACATATCCTAAGGGTGCAAGTCCCTAACATGCAAAGTCTAGGGTAGCATGCATTCTACATTTAAATCATGCTCGCATGGAATACCATTACAATAGGTAATATAAATCCATGGTGCCTAAGGAGAGGTCGGTATACGCCCAAATGCGTATAACGCCTCTCTACTGGGTTGGATTGTCCCACTCACCGAAGATCGGGTCGTCGCGCGACCGCCCGTCAAGATCTGCAAGACAGACATTTATACGGTGAGTTAAATACAACAAATACAACATCAAATACTCACAAAATACTCCAAAAGAACCCAACACTCGGCAAACGTACATACGGGCCGTACGCACGCTAGCCCGAGCACCCCGACACACTCCCGAACCCACGGCAACCATCCGCACGGCCACCCGCCCCCGGACGCGCCGCCGCGCCTCAGCCCGCGCACCCAGGCGCACCGCGACCAGCTCCCAGCGCTCACCGCCCAGCACCCGGGACCCTCACCCAGCGTCCACACACACGCCCCCGCAGCACGCGCCCAGCGCGCCTGGCAGCACGTGCCCAGCGCGCCTACCAGCCTACCAGCACTGATGCCCGCGCTGCCTGCCTGCGCGCATCGCCGAGTGGCCTGAGCACCGCTCGCCTGCACGCCTGGCACTGCCCCTGATGCCCGAGCGCCCCCTGCAGCTGCCCGAGCATGGCCTGCCCAGCCGGCCCACCTGCTCGCACAGCCCACAGCCATTCTGCTCCGCACACCTCCCCCTGCACCCCCCGAGCGCACGCCCGCGCGCGCACCCGCCGCGCACGCGCTCGCGATCCCGGCAAACTGGTGCACCTGCTCCGAGCCTACCCGAGCTAGTCCTACCCAATCTACCCTGCGCGCCCAGCACGCCCAGCACTCAGCACGCCCAGTGCCACCCGAGCGCACGCCCGCGCGCGCGCGCGCGCCCTGCCGCTGCTCGCCAGCTGCGCCTGCCTGGGCGCTGCCTATGCTGCCTGCTGCCCGGGACTGCAACCCCCATGCCCGAGCACCTCTACCACCCACCTCCGGCCACCAATGGCCTCCGACCACCACCCCACAGCCCTCCGACGGCCACCCACCGCCGCCGACCACCACCCAACCTCATTTCCACCCTCCTAACATACATCTAAGCATAAAAAGAGAAGAAAGAGGGCTTACCAAGGGGAGGAAGAGATGTTCGGTTGCTCTCCGCGCACCGAAACCTCTCCCAAAAGGTTTCCCACGCCCGGATCTACTCCCACCTCTGAAATGGTCCAAATCAGGGAAGAAGAGAGGGGGGATGGAGGGGAAAATCTCACCGGAATCCGGATTTGAAAGCACCGGGGTGTAGATCGGGACCCGATCTACACTTCCTATGCTTTAGGTTTTAAGCTTTGAGGACTCTATGGGGCTCAAAAGCTTGAAAAATGGAGAAGGGGAGAGAGAAAGCTTTTTGGTAGGGATGATGAATAGTACTTTTCTAATTTTAGATTTCATTTATATAGCGAGTCACTTAAAATACCCCGATACGCCCCGAAACTGTGAAATTTTAGAAACGTTACCGGAATTCGATGAAATTTTGTGAAGGCCTAAAATGGCACCAGGACACCAAATATGCAGTTAGATTTCCAATCGGAGTCCTCTAACTCAGGACGATAGCTAACAGACCAAAAATTAGCGGTTTCCGATCGAAACCGAAAAAAATGAAAAACTGCCAGAACGCTCCAACGGTTACCAGCAGGTTAAAAGTGACACAATATAACATTTGTGTATTTTACTCACCGTGTTAAATACCTGTCTTGAAGATCTTGACGGACGGTCACGCGACGAGCCAGGTATTGGTGAGTGGGACAATCCAACCCAGTAGGGAGGCGCTATATGCACTTGGGACACCATAGTTTAATATTAACTTGTATAATATGTAATCTATGCAAGCATGGTTAGTATGTAGTATGCATGCCACCCTAGACCTTGTATGTTAGGGACTTGCACCCTTAGGATATGTGTAAGAGCCATGCATCCTGACACCATGTTTCATGCTAGGAAAGCCTCGACCTATGCATGTGTCCTATTAGTTTAATTTATTAAATTAAATGCGAACTTATGGTATTTTAGCATGCCTTAGGGAATATTATAAGGGGCCTTGCGAGGTCAGCATTGAGACCCGGGCTAGGGTACTCCGTGTTCCTTGTTTGGTTGTCGGGATATCCTATATCGGGACCTCATGGTGCCCTCCCAAGGTTTCTTTTCCCGATAATATTATAACCTCGTTATTATATTATATATGTTCCCCGCATCTTAGTTATGCGCCCTGAAGGAATTCTGAAGAATTCATGACATCAGTAGAGTCTCCCTTCTCTGGATTAAGGGGCCTTGCGAAGTCAGCGTTGAGACCCGGGCTAGGGTACTCCGTGTTCCTTGTTTGGTTGTCGGGATATCCTATATCGGGACCTCACGGTGCCCTCCCAAGGTTTCTTTTTTTCAGTTAAGGAATACCGCGGATCCAAGTGGATCGTATACGTGTGGATAGGTTGTTTCTGTTTCCCTTCGTTGGATCCGTATAGACTCTGCCCCAGCGTTTAGACAGGCCTTCCTGACAGAGGGCTCCATCAGTAGGCACCTCCTGATTTGGGTCGGACTGTGCTGAATTGTGGGAGTAGACCAGGCGACCTACGGAGTGGAGGAGAGACTATCGGTGGACCAAGGGTGATTAACAGCCTAGTCAGTCCCAATATCCTATGTCACCTATTGGAGGGTGAGGGTGAGGGTGTTATATATGTGTCACTTTTTGGCTTGCTGGTAACCATTGGAGCATTTTGGCAGTTCTTGAGTTTTTTTTGTTTTTCGATCGGAACAGCTAAAATTTTGGACTGTTAGCTATCGTCCTGTGTTTGAGGACTCCGATTAAAAATCTAACTGCATATTATGTGTCCTGGTGCCATTTTAAGCCACTCATGAAAATTTCATCAAATTCCAGTAACGTTTCTGAAATTTCACAGTTCCGGGGCGTATCCGGGTTTTGACCGAGCGAGAAGTCATTGGGAGAGTTGACTCGGTCAAAGTGGGCCCAAGACTTGGTCAACGCTTTTTTTTTTTTGTGTGGTTGGGTTGACCTAAGTCAAATCCCACTTAAAGCTTTTAATCCTCACATAATCTAGCCTTAAGCCTAATTAATCTTGATTAGCCCTAAGTTAAGTTGAGTTGACAATTTAAGAAAGCAAAAAGTGGTTGCCCACTATTCATCATCTTCCCAAAAAGATTTTCTCTCTCCCCCTCTCTCTTTTTCAAGCTTTTGAGCCCCTTGGAGTGCCCAAAGCTTAAAACCTAAAACATAGAAAGTGTAGATCCGGTCCCGATCTACACCCCGGTGCTTTCAAATCCGGATTCCGGCGTGTCTAGCCTTTCCGTCCGCCCTCTCTTCTCCTCAGATCCGAGCCAAATCGGAGGTGGGATTAGGTCTTGGTGGTAGAGACCTTTAGGGAAGCTCTTCGGTGCGAAAGGAGCTTCCGGTTCCCTTCCTTACCTCCTCTTCCTTTGGGTAAGCTCTCCTTCCTTGTTTTTTCTTGTTTAGATGCTTGTTAGGAGGGTGGTTTTGGGTGGTAGTGGCTGTCAGAGGTGGTTGGAGGTGGTCAGAGGCCATGGGTGGTCGATGGTTGGTGGTGGAGGTGCTCGGACAGAGGGGGGTTGCTGTCTCGGGCAGGGCAGCAGCACAGGCAGCAGCACAGGCAGCACAGGCGCAGCAGGCGGAGCAGCTGCACCGCGCGTGCGGCGCGGGGGCGTGCGCTCGGGTGGAGCTGGAGGCCAGCAGGGCGCGCGTGCTGGACGCTGGGGCGTGCGGGCGATGGGCGTGCTGGCGCTGGGCGTACTGGGCGTGCGGGGTGCTGGTCGAGTAGGCGCTGCGTGCAGGCGTCGTGCGGGGTGCGCGCGGAGCGCTGCGCAGGGCGCAGGCACGCTGTGCGCGCGCGGCGAGTCGGTGGAGTGCTGGCGAGCCGGTGGCGCGCGGGCGAGGCAGCGGAGGTGCGCGCAGGGTGTGCGCAGGGGCGAGGCGCTGGGCGCGCGGGGCGTGCGGTCACTCGCGGGCTAGCGCGGGGCGTGCGGGTGCGCGCGGGCTGTTGCGATGGGGCGCAGTGGGCACGCGATGCACCCAGGAGGCTCAGCGGCATGTCTAGGCGTGCGGGCAGGGGCCCGGCGGTGCATCTGGGTGCGCGGGCTGAGGCGTGGCGGTGCATCCGGGGGCGGGTGGCCGTGCGGGTGGTTGCCGGGGGTGCGGGAGTGAGTCGGGGTGCTCGGGCTAGCGTGCGTACGGGCCGTATGTACGTTTGCCCGAGCGTTGGGTGTTTATTTGTATGTTTTGTGTATTTTTATGGTATTTGAGGATTATACTCACCAAGTTGATACCCTGTCTTACAGATCTTGACGGACGGTCACGCGACGACCCGACTTCCGGTGAGTGGGACAACCCAACCCAGTTGGGAGGCGCTACATGCACTTGGGCGTGTACCGTCCTCCCCTGGGGCACATAGTTGATATTAACTATTTTATTGTAATCCATGCAAGCATGATTTATGTGTAGAATGCATGCCACCCTAGACTTGTATGTTAGGGACTTGCACCCTTAGGATATGTGCATGAGCCGTGCATCCTGTCACCCCGTTATCATGCTAGGAAGCCTCGACCTATGCATGCGTCCTATTAGTTTGATTTATTTAATTAAATGCAAGCTTGTGATATTGTTAGCATGCCTTGGGGAATATAAGGGGGCCTTGCGAGGTACAGCGGTGAGACCCGGGTTAGGGTACTCCGTGTTCCTTGTTTGGTTGGCGGGATGTCCTACATCGGGACCTCAGGTTGCCCTCCCAAGGTCTCTTTTCCTCATTTTTATCTTATGTATTTCCCCGCATCTTGGTTATGCGCGCTGGTGGAATTCTGAAGAATTCAAGACATTATAGTTGTAGAGATGTGCTGTCAGCGGATCCGAGTGGATCATATGCGATGGATAGGCTGTTCTGTTCCCTTCGTTGGATCCGTGTAGAGACTACCTCAGCGTTAGAAAGGTTGTCCCGTGCAGGGGCTCCCATCAGTAGGCACCTCCTGATTTGGTAGAAGGACTGTGCTGAATGTGGGAGTGGCCAAATGACCTACGGAGTGGGGAGACTATCGGTGGACCAAGGGTGACCAACAGCCTAGTCAGTCCCAAGAGCCTATGTCACCTATTGAGGGGTGAGGGTGAGGGTATGGTGGGCCGGCGTTGTGGCGACCCACAGGATTGTGTAAGGATGATTATCAACCTATTAAGTCCCAACATCCTTTGTCACCTATGGAGGGTGAGGGTATGGCGGTTCGGCGATGTGACGAACCCCCGGATTTGTGATATTTATGCCACTTTGAGGCTAGTGATTTGATTAAATGTGGTTAATATGAACTGTATGCATGGGTTGTGCTATTCACTGAGCGTGTGGCTCACCCCTCGCATAATATCTTTTCAGTGATTACCGAGGCGGACCTGAAGGAGGAGCTTCTCGAGCGACTACACTAGTAGCGGAGTAGCGCCACGTCCCTCGAGTTTTGAGTCCATCAGCATCCTTCTCTTTCATTGTATGTTTATATTTCTGTGCTTGGGCACCTAGTCTGGATTGTATTGGATGTATTGTGGACATATATTGGCTCTCACAGGACATATGATTATGTATCGAGTCTGTAAAGTGTTGTTGATTTACAGATTCAGTCTTTTGCTTCCGCTTTTCTGTGTATACACCATGTCAGCCCTTTTGTTGCCTGTGTTGTATTTTTAGCTGTTGTTTATGGTATATTATTGATCTCCTGTAGTTGACTGCTGATATTTTATATACACTTGCCGCGTCCCGGGGACGGCCGCCCTGGGGCGTGACAGAGGGTGGGGTGGGTCGGGGATGTAGCGACCCACTGGATTGTGTAGTTCTTGCCACTTTGAGGCTTGAATAATCATTTGTGGTTAATATAAATTGTGATGCATGGGTTGTGCTATTCACTGAGCGTGTGGCTCACCCCTCGCATATATTTTTTCTCCAGTGTTATCTGAGTCGGATCAGGAGGAGGAGCTCCCCGAGGGACCTCAGCAGTAGCGGAGCAGCGCCACATTCCGCGAGTGTTAGAGGCTATCAGCATCCCTTTTTATTGTATGTATTGTATTATGTGCTTGGGCACACGTTTGTATTATATTTGGATGTCATTGTATATATTGGCTCTCACAGGACAGTTGATTATGTATCGAGTCTGTGATATGTCTTTGAGTTACAGATTCAGTCTTTTAGCTTCCGCTATTTGTGTATATATCATGTCAGCCTCATTGTTGTCTGTGTTGTAATTGTTGATGTTGTTTAGGGTATATTATTGACCTCCTGTTTAGACTGCTGATATCATATATACACTTGCTGCGTCCGGGGACGGCCACCCTGGGGCGTGACAACAACAATACTGTTGTGTCTGTGTCATTTGGAGCGCTCTGTTTGAAGATTTGGGTACATAATTTTTTTTTCTAAGTTATGTATTCCTGATTTGGTATTTGGATTTGATTTTGTTAAAATCCAATGATGAGGTTTAATTGGGATTTTATTATGAGATGTCCAGTTTTGAGTTAGCTTTCGTACAGAAGTGGAATTAGATCAACTGGATTCTTGTAGTAAAAGTTATGGGTATTTTTCCAAGTATACCCCGGGGATGGAAATTCTGGCAACAGCCCTGCTCCATGTTTGGCTCAAATTTCGGAATAGTTGGAGGGATTATCTGATCTTGGCATGAACATGAAAGTTGTAGATAATCTTCTTAGCTTTCCATCGGTCTTGGAATTGAGCAATTCGGAGCTGTATCGAGGAAGTTATGGCTGTTCCAGTGAAGCTTGCGCAGAATTTCTAGTCAAAGGGCGACTAGGTCTTTTCCCCTTTAGATATTTGTGTGCTAAATCTCTCTCTCTCTCTCCCTCTCACTTCCACGACCAGCCTCTTCTGGTCTCTCCTCTCTTTTCAAACCCTCCCCCTAGGTGTTTGATAAAATGATTCAATGAGAAGAGAAGGTGGAGGTGCTAGTGCAAGTGGATCTTTGTGTATGTGTTGTTGTGTTGTTGTTCTCCCCTCTAGATCAAGCTCTCTTTGCATGATCCCCCCCCCTATTTTGCTGCTGAAGAGGAGGCTGAGGAGAGGCTAGAGGCGGTGGTGGTGGTTGAGGTGGTCGCGGGTGCGTCGAGGGCCCCCGAACCTCCTCCTTTTGTTCCCCCTCCAAGGTGAGCTCCTCCCCTCCTTTTCTTCATATTTTTGGCTTAAGGGGATGTTGGGAAGGTCATGCATGTTGGGTAGATGTGTTAGGGTGTGTGTGAGGGGTTGGGGTGGGTGAAAATGTGGTTAGAATGGGCTGGGCGCGTGCTGGGCGCGGTCTAGCAGGCGCGCGCGCAGGCGAGCGCTGGCGGGCGCATAGACGCGCGGGGCGTGTGCGCGCGGGTGCGAGGGTGCGCGCGGGTGCGCGCTGGGTGCAGGTGCGAGCGGGGGTGCGCGCGGGCAAGGCGCCTGGGCATGGTCTGGGCGCCTGGGCATGCGCCTGGCGCGAGGCAAGGCGCCTGGGCAGTGCGCCTGGGCGCGGGGCTGGGGACCAGTGCCCGCGCGTGCGGGCGTGCGCGTGCTGGGGCATGTGCGGGGTGCTGCGCGGGGGCGCGCTGGGCTGGACGCGCGGTGCGCGCGGGCGCGCGCGAGCATGCGCGTGCGTGCCGCAACACGTCTGGGCGCGCGGTCAGGCGCGCGGCAGTGCGCCGGTGGTGCCGGGTGCTTGCGTGCGTGCGCATTCGTGCATGCGCGTGCGGGTGGCCATGTGTATGGCTGCCCGGGGGTTCGGGAGTGTGTCGGGGTGCTCAGACTCGCGTGCGTACAGGCCGTATGTACGTTTGTCCGAGTATTGAGTATTTTTAGTGTATTTTTGTGTATTTTACTCACCGTGTTAAATACATGTCTTGCAGATCTTGACGGACGGTCACGCAATGACCCGGGTATTGGTGAGTGGTACAATCCAACCCAGTAGGGAGGCGCTATATGCACTTGGGCGTATACCGTCCTCCGCTGGGGCACCATAGTTAATATTAACTTGTTAATATGTAATCTATGCAAGCATGATTAGTGTGTAGAATGCATGCCACCCTAGATCTTGTATGTTAGGGACTTGCACCTTAGGATATGTGTAAGAGCCATGCATCCTGATAATATGTCTCCATGCTAGGAAGCCTCGACCTAGTGCATGGTCCTGTTAGTTTAATTTATTAAATTAAATGCGAACGTATGATATTTTATCACGCCTTAGGGAATATTAAGGGGCCTTGCGAGGTCAACATTGAGACCCGGGCTAGGGTACTCCGTGTTCCTTGTTTGGTTATCGGGATGTCCTATATCGGGACCTCATGGTGCCCTCCCAGGTTTCTTTTCCCATAATATTATAACCTCGTTATTATATTATATATGTTCCCCGCATCTGGTTATGCGCCCTGGAGGAATTCTGAGGAATTCATGACATCAGTAGAGTCTCCATTCTCTGGATTAAAGGGCCTTGCGAAGTCAGCATTGAAACCGCGGCTAGGGTACTCCGTGT
>JAUJYN010000024.1:834541-917048 GCA_030737835.1 Acorus gramineus
CCTGTCACCCTGTTCTCATGCTAGGAAGCCTTGGCCTATGCATGCGTCCTACTAGTTTAATTATTAAATTAAATGCTAGCATATGATTATTTGCATGTCTTAGATAATATTATAGGGAGGGGCCTTGCGAGGTCAACATTGAGACCCGGGCTACAGTACTCCGTGTTCCTTGTTTGGTTGTCGGGATGTCCTATATCGGGACCTCACGCTGCCCTCCTAAGGTTTCTTTTCCCAATAATATTATAACTGTCACGCCCCGGGTGTCCCCGGCACGCGGCAAGTGTATATATGATATCAGTATAACAGGAGTTCAATAACATACTCACACAACAGCTAAAATGACAACACAGACTACAAAGCAGGGCTGACATGATATATACACCAAATGCGGAAGCTAAAAGACTGAATCTGTAATCCAGAAAACATATTACAGACTCGATACATAATCAACTGTCCTGTGAGAGCCAATATATACAATGACATCCAAATACAATACAAATGCGTGCCCAAGCACGGAATATAATACATACAATCACAAGGGATGCTGATAGCCTCTGATACTCGCGGGACGTGGCGCTACTCCGCTACTGATGAAGTCCCTCGGGGAGCTCTTCCTTCAGTTCTGACTCAGATGACTCTGGAGAAATAATATCATGCGAGGGGTGAGCCACACGCTCAGTGAACAGCACAACCCATGCATCACAATTATATTAACCACCAGATCTTAATAATCCACAATCCCATTATTAAAAGCCACAAAATGGCAACAGCTATACAATCCAGTGGGTCGCTATCGCCAACCCACTACACCCTCACCCTCACCCCTCAATAGGTGACATAGGATATTGGGACTAACTACACAAATCCAGCGGGTCGCTATCGCCAACCCACTACACCCTCACCCTCACCCCTCAATAGGTGACAAAGGATATTGGGACTTACAAGGCTGATAATCATCCTTACACAATCCTGTGGGTCGCCACATCGCCGGCCCACCACACCCTCACCCTCACCCCTCAATAGGTGACATAGGCTCTTGGGACTGACTAGGCTGTTGGTCACCCTTGGTCCACCGATAGTCTCTCCCCACTCCGTAGGCCGTTTGGCCAACCCACATTCAGCACAGTCGTCGCAAATCAGGAGGTGCCTACTGATGGGAGCCCCTGCACGGGACAGCCTTTCTAACGCCGGGTCTCTACAAGGATCCAACGAAGGGAACAGAACAGCCTATCCAACGCATATGATCCACTCGGATCCGCTGACAACACATCTCTACAACTCTAATGTCTTGAATTCTTCAGAATTCCTCCAGCGCGCATAACCAAGATGCGGGGAATACATAAGATAATAATGAGGAAAAGAAACCTTGGGAGGGCAACCTGAGGTCCCGATATAGGACATCCCGCCAACCAAACAAGGAACACGGAGTACCCTAGCCCGGGTCTCAATGTTGACCTCGCAAGGCCCCCTTTATATTCCCCAAGGCATAATAAGATACCATAAGTTTGCATTTAATTAATAAATCAAACTAGTAGGACACATGCATAGGTCGAGGCTTCCTATCATATGAACAGGGTGACAGGATGCACGGCTCTTACACATATCCTATGGGTGCAAGTCCCTAACATACAAGTCTAGGGTGGCATGCATTCTACACACTAATCATGCTTGCACAAATTACATATTAATCAGTTAATATTAACTATGGTGCCCCAGGGGAGGACGGTATACGCCCAAGTGCATATAGCGCCTCCCAACTGGTTGGGTTGTCCCACTCACCAATAACCGGGTCGTCGCGCGACCGTCCGTCAAGATCTGCAAGACAGGGTAATCAACTTGGTGAGTAAAATACACAAATACCACAAAAATACACTAAAATACCCAACACTTGGGCAAACGTACATACGGCCCGTACACACGCTAGCCCGAGCACCCCAACTCATTCCCGAACCCCCGGGCAGCCGCACGCACGGCACGCGCACGCACGGATGCGCACGCACGCACGCACTCCGGCACCATCGGCGCACTGCCGCGCCTGCCCGCGCCCCCGACGCTCTGCCGCACGCACGCGCTTGCTCGCGCGCCCGCGCGCACTGCGCGTTCAGCCCAGCGCGCCCCCGCGCACTACGCGCACGCCCCAGCACGCGCACGCACTGGTCCCCAGCTCCACGCCCAGGCGCATGCCCAGGCGCCCTACCCCGCACCCAGGCGCAGTGCCCAGGTGCCCTGCCCGTGCGCGCCCGCTCCGCACCCCCTCGCGCACTCCCGCGCGCACTCCCGCGCACACCGGCGCGCACTCCCGCGCGCACCCGCGTGCACGCGCCCGCCAGCGCTCGCCTATGCGCGCACGCGCGTAGACTACAGCCAGCACACGCCCAGCCCATTCTAACCACATTTTCACCCACCCCAACCCCTCACACACACCCTAACACATCTACCCAACATGCATGACCCTCCCAACACCCTTAAGCCAAAAAACCAAGAAAAGGAGGGGAGGAGCTCACCTTGGAGGGGGAACAAAAGGGGGAGGTTCGGGGGCCCTCGACGCACCCGCGACCACCTCAACCGCCACCACCCCCTAGCCTCTCCTCAGCCTCTCTTCAGCAGCAAAACAGGGGGGGGGAGGTCATGGAAAGAGAGCTTGAGAGAGGGGAGAACAAACAACATCAACAACACACAAGCACAAACCTCTTCTTCCTCCACCATCTCCTTCTCATCTTCTCATTGAATCATTTTATCAAACACTTGGTGGGAGGGTTTGAAAAGAGAGAAGAAGAGAAAAAGTGTTAGTCATGGGATTTGGGAGGGGAGAGAGAGAGAAAAGATATTTATGCAAAATATCTAAGGGGGAATTACTAAGTCGCCCTCCGACTAGAAATTCTGCGCAAGCTTCACTGGAACAGCCATAACTTCCCCGATACATCTCCGAATTGCTTGATTCCAAGACCGATGGAAATCTAAGAAGATTATCTACAACTTTCATGTTTATGCCATGATCAGATAATCCCTCTAGCTAATCCGAAATTAGAGCCGAACATGGAACAGGGCTGCTGCCAGAATTTCCATCCCCGGGTATACTTGGAAAAATACCCATAACTTTTACTACAAGAATCCAGTTGATCTAATTCCACTTCTGTGCGAAAGCTAACTCAAAACTGGACATCTCATAGTAAACTCATATTTAAACCTCTTCATCTTGGATTTTAACAAAATCAAATCCAAACACCAAATCAGGAATACATAACTTAGGAAAAAAAATTATGTACCCAAATCTTCAAACAGAGCGCTCCAAATGACACAGACACAACATTCTTCCCCCCTTAGGAAATTTAGTCCTCGAAATTTAAGGAAACCCAAAAGGGAAGACCGAAAGTATCAAGCTTAGACCTTTGCTCCCAAGTGGTCTTCGCACCGGACTGGCGCTACCAACCCACTATAATCAAAGGAACGGTCTTAGCGTGGAGCCTCTTCTCATGCTTGTCCCTGACCTCGATCCACTGCTCCACGAACAACAAATCCACCTCGAGGATGAGGCGGTCGAATAGAGAGACTGAGCAGGATCGTGGACATAACGCCTCGGCCATGGGACAAGGACGACGTCGTGGGCATGATCCAGCTGTGGGGGAAAGGCTACATGATAAGCCACCTCCCCAATCCACTCAATGATGAGAAATGGTCCCATTAAAGAGCAAACTCAGCTTGCCCCGAACGTCGGAACAGAGGGTGCCCTTTAACAAGGACACCTTCTTGAAGACATGGTCACCAACCTCGAAGGTGAGCTCACGGCGACGACGGTCGGCGTAGCACTTCTGACGACTCTGAGCGACTCGGATACGCTCGCGAATCGTCTTCACCATCTCTGAGGTCTGGTGAACGATCTCTGGTCCCTCCAACTGGCGCTCTCCGACCTCGTCCCAACACAAGGGGGACCTGCAGCTGCGGCCATAGAGCGCCTCGTAAGGAGCCATCCGGATACTCGAGTGGTAGCTGTTGTTGTAGGCAAACTCCACCAACGGAAGGTGCCTCTCCCAACTGCCTCCAAAATCGAGAACACAGGCTCACAGCATATCCTCAAGAGTCTGGATCGTCCTCTCCGACTGGCCGTCCGTCTGCGGATGAAACGCTGTACTGAAATGGAGGTTCGTACCGAGGCGTGCTGGAGGCTACGCCAGAACCTCAAAGTAAAACGCGCGTCTCGATCGGAAATGATGCTGACGGGAGTGCCATGGAGACGAACAATCTCGGAGACAAATAACTGCGCCAGGGTGTCTAGAGAATAGTGAGTCGGATGGGGAGGAAATGAGCAGACTTCGTCAGCCGGTCGACGATCACCCAGATGGCATCGCGACCCGAACGTGACCTCGGCAAACCCGAGACAAAGTCCATGGTGATCTGCTCCCACTTCCACTGAGGAATCTCAATGGACTGCAGCTTCCCCGCAGGGCGCTGATGCTCTGACTTCACCTGCTAGCATACTAGGCATCGGGCAACGAAACGGGCAATATCCGTCTTCATCCCGCGCCACCAGTAGCCACGACGAAGGCCCCTCAAACTGGCGCTCCACAACCGTCCCAACACAAGGGAGGTATGAAACTGCGCCTGTAGAGTGCCTTTCACAGATCCATCTGGGTGCTCGAATGGCAGTCGCTTGCAGGCATACCCCAACTAATGGGTGGTGCCTCACCCAACTGCCCTCATCATCGAGCACGCAGGCACATAGCATGTCCTCCAAGGTCCGAATCGTCCTCATTGACTGGCTGTCCATCGACGATGAAACGCTATACTTAAATGGAGGCTCGCGCCAAAGGCTGCGCCACAACCTCAAAGTAACCCTCGCGTCTCAACCGAAAATAGCGCCGACTGGAGTGCCATGAAGATGAACAATCGCGAAGGTGAAAACCCACGTCAAGGCGTCCAGAGACTCAATCAGTCTGATAGGGAGGGAATCACGGACTTAGTCAGTCGGTCAATGATCACCCAGACGGCGTCGTGACCTGAACGTGACATTAACGAGTCTGCAACAATCCCTGACAACCCACTCTCACGTCCACTGAGGAATCTCGATGGACTGACGCTTTTCACTCGATGATGATTCTCGAACTTTGCCTGAGGGCATGCCAACCTGGGGAAACAAGGTCACCCACATCATCTTATCATCACACCACAGCAACTCAACAAAGACTACCCCAAAGTAGTCCTCGGAAACCCAATAAAACTTTTGAGATTCACGAAGGCATCCGGCGCATTCGTCAACCACGACGGCAGTACTTAAAACTCGTAGTGCCCGAACGGTCACGAAAGGCCATCTACGGGATGTCCAACTCTCGGATCTCCAGCTTGTGGTGCCCTTGTGCGAAGATCGATCTAACAGCAGACACTCGCTCTCAGAGCTGGTCAAATAGATCATCGATTCGCGGCAAAGGTAATTGATCTTCTACCTCCATGGGGAGATCAAAACAACACCATGAACAATCAAGTTCGGATTCTGCTCCTCGAGCATGGCTGGCGCTCATGATAACACTTACACACTAGGTAAGCCGCTCAACCACACTTAATCCACAAGACACGCAATAAGGGGTCGTCGAACCTCGACAATGCCTATGCGACGTCATCTATCTGATAGGCGGTTGAGTCCCATCACGAACGCTAGCATCGCGTCTCCTTATTCGCGGCCAATGTGGGGCAAACGCGACAGTATCCACAACTGTGCTTACATGCCGCCAGAGATAGGCCGCTCATCACAACCATTGGAACTCCGGCATCCTGCACTCCATGGGCAGATTCATCACGGGGAGTCCACGCTCTCGTCATCATTTAGCAGCACCCTCCCGGTGTGGCCTCTACCTGGTAGCCTCCCAAGCCCGCTATCTCTGCCATATGGGCGCACCACAAGCATAGGATCTGGGAGCACCCCCCCCCCTAGGGCTCTGTCCTCAACCGGGCAGCTACAACACACAATGATTTATCGAAGCGACTCCAAATGCCACTATGGAACCCTGTCCACTAGCGATCGCCCAGTGAGCTGCAATAGGACGCACCCAATCCCGATCGAACGCATCACCACACCCAACCGCGATGCATCGGAGCAAACTACAAACCCACCCCTCCCAGACAGAAGGGGTGAACTGGCGCTGAGGTGAGCCTTCGCTTAAACTCCAGGAAGCTCTCCTCGCAAGACGGGGACCACTCGAACCGGACATCCTTCTGAGCGAGGCGGTTAAGAGGTACAGCTATCTTCGAGAAACCCTCGACAAGCCTCCTGTAATAACCCGCCAAGCCCAGGAAGCTCCAAATCTCTGCGGGGTTCGACGGTCGACGCCAATTTAACACGGCGAGCATCTTATCCGGGTCCACAGATATGCCCTTGCCAGAAAATCACGTGGCCCAGAAAGGCCATACTCTCCAACCAAAACTCGCACTTAATCCACCATCAATTTGATGCTTCTAAGGTAGTCCTTGACTGGGAAAAGAAACCTTGGCAGGGCACCATGAGGTCCCGATATAGGATACCCCGACAACCAAACAAGGAACACGGAGTACCCTAGCCCGGGTCTCAACGCTGACCCTGCAAGGCCCCTCATCCAGAGTAGGAAGTCTGGAAGAAGACATCACCCTTAAAGAACATACTAACCCCACTGGATCATCTACATCTAGATAATCACCCATCGATATCCTTCAATCATTCACACAAGACCGGACCCAACATCCTTGGGAATGGTCGAACAACAATTGGGTCACGAGGCGACGCGTCTTCGCCTCATCCACACCCTCACTCCCGAAAGGAGACATATTGGGACTTTGGGAGAGACTTAGACTGCTCTTCACCCCTGGTCCACCGGTAGCCTCTCCTCCACACCGTGGGCCGCCTGGTCCGCTCCCACAATTCAGCACAGTCCGAACCCAAATCAGGAGGTGCCTACTGATGGAGCCCTCTGTCAGGAAGGTCTGTCTAACGCTGAGGAGTCCCTACATGGATCCAACGAAGGGGAGAACGATTCCACGCTCGCGACATCATTCATTAATCCTCTTCCGGGTAGCCTCTACCTGGCATACTCCCACGATCAGTACCCCTCCGACTGCATCGGTGGTACCTACGGATGGGAGCCTTCTGCCAGGACGGCTACAACCCGGCCTCCTCAACTCGAACAACCACTCTCGATACCCGCTCACCGCGATATCACACACTTGCATATCAGCAACCAACACGCTCGCCAGGGCCTTTAATGCTCTCGCCTGCTTCTCCAACACTCTGGTCTGGGCCTCCAGTGCCTTGGTCTGAGTCTCCACCAAATCCGCTATCCGAGCGAACGCACGTTTCCATGCGGGAGGCTCCTGCGCCGATCCTGGCCTCACAGCCGTGGACTCTCCAGTAGCATCCTCGCCTCTGATAGGTCCAGAAACCTCCAAAGGTCGAGAGGGACCATGTCCGCGCCGTCCTCCATGAGGAGGCATATCAGCAACCCAAGAAAACCAGACACTAGGATCAGAATACTCATATAGAAATCCTAGGACTCATCTCTACGAAAAGAAGACCATTGGCTCTGACAGGACCTGGCTTTGATACCAACTTTTTGTCATGCCCCGAGCGTCCCCAGGATGCGGCAAGTGTATATATGATATCAGTCTAAACAGGAGTTCAATAACATACTCACGCAACAGCTAAAATGACAACACAGACAACAAAACAGGGCTGACATGATATATACACCAAAAGCGGAAGCTAAAAGACTGAATCTGTAATCCAGAAACATATTACAGACTCGATACATAATCAACTGTCCTGTGAGAGCCAATATATACAATGACATCCAAATACAATACAAACACGTGCCCAAGCACGGAATATAATGAATAGGTCGAGGCTTCCTATCATATGAACAGGGTGACAGGATGCACGGCTCTTACACATATCCTATGGGTGCAAGTCCCTAACTTACAAGTCTAGGGTGGCATGCATTCTACACACTAATCATGCTTGCACAAATTACATATTAATCAGTTAATATTAACTATGGTGCCCCAGGGGAGGACGGTATACGCCCAAGTGCATATAGCGCCTCCCAACTGGGTTGGGTTGTCCCACTCATCGATAACCGGGTCGTCGAGCGACCGTCCGTCAATATCTGCAAGACAGGGTAATCAACTCGGTGAGTAAAATACACAAATACCCCAAAAATACACTAAAATACACAATACTCGGGCAAATGTAAATACGGCCCGTACGCACGCGAGCCCGAGCACCCCAACTCATTCCCGAACCCCCGGGCAGCCGCACGCACGGCCACCCGCACGCGCACGCACGCACTCCGGCACCGTAGCGCACTACCGCGCGCTTGCCCTCGCACCCCGACGCACTGTCGCACGCACTCGCACGCTCGCGCGCGCCCGCGCGCACCGCGCGTTCAGCCCAGCGCGCCCCCTCGCGCACTGCGCACACGCACTGGTCCCCAGCTCTGCGCCCAGGCGCATGCCCAGGCGCCCTGCCCCGCACCCAGGCGCAGTGCCCAGGTGCCCTGCCCACACGCGCGCACGCCCGCGCGCGCCCGCGCGCACTCCCGTGCGCATCCCCACTCGCGCATGCACCCTGGGCGCACGCGCGCGCAGACGACGCCCAGCACGCGCCCAGCCCATTCTAACCACATTTTCACCCATCCCAACCCCTCGCACACACCCTAACACATCTACCCAATATGCATGACCCTCCCAACATCCCCTTAAGCCAAAAATATCAAGAAAAGGAGGGGAGGAGCTCACCTTGGAGGGGGAACAAAAGGGGGAGGTTCGGGGGCCCTCGACGCACCCGCGACCACCTCAACCACCACCACCGCCTCTAGCCTCTCCTCAGCCTCCTCTTCAGCAGCAAAACAGGGGGGGGAGGTCATGCAAAGAGAGCTTGAGAGAGGGGAGAACAAACAACATCAACAACACACAAGCACAAACCTCTTCTTCCTCCACCACCTCCTTCTCATCTTCTCATTGGATCATTTTATCAAACACTTGGTGGGGAGGGTTTGAAAAGAGAGAAGAAGAGAAAAAAAGTGTTAGTCGTGGAATTTTTTGGGAGGGGAGAGAGAGAGAAAGAGATATTTATTAAAATATCTAAGGGGGAATTACTAAGTCGCCCTCCGACTAGAAATTCTGTGAAAGCTTCACTGGAACAGGCATAACTTCCCCGATACACCTCCGAATTGCTTGATTCCAAAACCGATGGAAAGCTAAGAAGATTATCTACAACTTTCTTGTTTATGCCATGATCAGATAATCCTTCTAGCTAATCCGAAATTAGAGCCGAACATGGAACAGGGCTGCTGCCAGAATTTCCATCCCCGGGTATACTTGGAAAAATACCCATAACTTTTACTACAAGAATCCAGTTGATCTAATTCAACTTCTGTGCGAAAGCTAACTCAAAACTGGACATCTCGTAGTAAACTCATAATTAAACCTCTTCATCTTGGATTTTAACAAAATCAAATCCAAACACCAATCAGGAATACATAACTTAGGAAAAAAAATTACGTACCCAAATCTTCAAACAGAGCGCTCCAAATGACACAGACACAACAATAACCTCGTTATTATTATATATATATATGTTCCCCGCATCTTGGTTATGCGCCCTGGAGGAATTCTGAAAAATTCATGACATTAGAGTTGTTGAGACGTGTGGTCGGCGGATCCGAGTGGATCATATGCGATGGATAGGCTCTTCTGTTCCCTTCGTTGGATCCGTGTACAGACTGCCCCGGCGTTAGAAAGGTTGTCCCGTGGAGGGGCTCCCACCAGTAGGCACCTTCTGATTTAGGACGGACTGTGCTGAATGTGGGGGTGGCCGAACGGCCTACGGAGTGGGGAGAGACTATCGGTGGACCAAGGGTGACCATCAGCCTAGTCAGTCCCAATATCCTATGTCACCATATTGAGGGGTGAGGGTGAGGGTGTAGTGGGTTGGCGATAGCAACCCACTGGTTTGTAAGTCCCAATATCCTATGTCACCTATTGAGGGGTGAGGGTGAGGGTGTAGTGGGTTGGCGATAGCGACCCACTGGATTTGTGTAGTTCCTGCCATTTTGTGGTTAATAATATCTGGTGGTTAATATAGCTGTGATGCATGGGTTGTGCTGTTCACTGAGCGTGTGGCTCACCCCTCGCATAATTATTATTCTCCAGTGTCATCTGAGTCGGATCTGGAGGAGGAGCTCCCTCGGGACTTCATCAGTAGCGGAGTAGCGCCACGTCCCGTGAGTATCGGAGGCTATCAGCATTCCTTTTGATTGTATGTATCATATTCCGTGCTTGGGCACGCGTTTGTATGTTATTTGGACGTCTTTGTATATATTGGCTCTCACAGGACAGTTGATTATGTATCGAGTCTGTATATATTTTTGAGTTACAGATTCAGTCTTTTAGCTTCCGCTATTTGTGTATATATCTTGTCAGCCCCTTTGTTGTCTGTGTTGAAATTGTTGATGTTGTTTAGGGTATAATATTGACTTCCTGTATTGACTGCTGATATTATATATACACTTGCCGCGTCCTGGGGACGCCCGGGGAGTGACAAAAGTTGGTATCAGAGCCTGGTCCTGTCAGAGCCAATGGTCTTCTTTTTCGTAGAGATGAGTCATAGGGTTTCTATATGGGTATTCTGATCCTGTGAGAGCCAAGTCTAGACCAGAGAAAATACAACCTGTACCACATGCACGATTTACAAAGCATAAAATGACTCTAGGAATGCTGACAGCCTCGCACTCGCCACCCGCCGGCAGAACGCTCCACGCCCATAAGACCACGCCACAGGAAAGCTCCAGCTCCACTACCAACACTGCCCGGAAAAGAAACAGTATGCGAGGGGTGAGCTACAAGCTCAGTGAGTGGCTGGAAACCAATCACCATTCTACAGTTCAATACATAATCAGTTCCCTTTTTCAAGGAAAAACATGGGTAGAAACCCAAGGATCACTGGGTCACGCGGCGGTGCGACCAACCTCACCCCCACCCTCACTCCCGGAGGGAGTCTTTTGGGACTTATGGGGAGAGACCATACCGTCGGTCGAAGAGACCCGGATTTACTGGTCTAGGGACCATGCCGTCGGTCGAAGAGACCCGGATTTACTGGTCCACTCAACACTACTGGATCATCTACATCTAGATAATCGCCCATCGATGTCCTTCAACATCCATCACGAGACCGGACCCAACATCTATGGGAACGGTCAAACAATGAATGGGTCACGAGGTGACGCGTCTTCGCCTCATCCACACCCTCACTTCTGGAAGGAGGAAACTTGGGACTTTGGGAGAGACTTAAACTGCTTTACACCCCTGGTCCACCGGTAGCCTCTCCCCGCTCCGTAGCTTACCTGGTATACTCCCACGATTCAGCGCAGTCCGAAACACATCAGGAGGTACCTACTGATGGGAGCCCTCTGTCAGGACAGCCTTTCTAACGCTGGGGATGTCACTACTTGGATCCAACAAAGGGGAGAACGATTCCACGCTCGCGACATCATTCGTTAACCCTCTCCCGCGTAGTATCTACAACCCGATCTCCTCAACTCACCGCTCTTACCCTTGGTCCACCGGTAGCCTCTCCCCCCCCCCCCTCGTGGCCCCCCCCTAGTCCTCTGGCAGGGATAGCCAACGCCGGGGAGTCCCTACATCGGATCCAAACAAAGGGGAGAACGATCCCATCTTCGCAAAGCGTAACCCAATGGAAAACAACCACTCTCGATACTCGCTCAGCGAGATATCACACACATGCATAACAACAACCAACACACTCACATTAACCCTGAAGTAGTCATAGTCCCTAAACGGGAGTTACTACACAATCCAGTGGGTCGCTACATCGCCGACCCACCACACCCGCACCCTCACCCTCACAGGGGGTGACATGGTCTTTTGGGATTGACAAGGCTGTTAATCACCCTTGGTCCACCGGTAGCCTCTCCCCGCTCCGTAGCTTACCTGGTACACTCCCACGATTCAGCACTGTCCGAAACCAAATCAGGAGGTGCCTACTGATGGGAGCCCTCTGTCAGGACAGCCTGTCTAATGCCGGGGCTGTACTACACGGATCCAACGAAGGGAAGAGAACAGCCTACCACATGCATGTGATCCTCTCGGATCCGTCGACAACGCGTCCTAACATTTCTAATGTCATGAATTCACAAAGAATTTCTCCAGGGCGCATAACTAAGATGCGGGGAGACACATATTATAACCACAAGGTTATAATATTCTCTAAGGCATGCTTACAACAATATGCTCACATAATCCCATCTTGATTTAAATAAATTAAACTAAATGGGAACATGCATAGGTTCAGGGCTTTCCTAGCATGAAACATGGTGACTAAACATGCATAGGCCGCTATACATGATATAAGGGTGCATATCCCTAGCATACAAGGTCTAAGGTGGCATGGATACATCATATTAATCATGCATAGATCAAGGCTTTTAAGTACAGGACATGGTGTCCAGGCATGTACGGGCCTCTATACACGATACATGGATGTATATCCCTAGCATGCAAAACATCTACATATTAGTTAGGGGGGCCCATCGATGCGCGACGCGCGTCTACGCGGGTCGAGCGCATCCCTAGAGAGGGGGGGGGGGAGATTGGAATCAAACCACTCACCTTATGACCCGGGACCTCGCGCATCCCATCCGACGAGATCTGCAAGGTAGGGGCATCCAACTGGTGAGAAACAACACAATTTACACATAAAAATCATTAGAAATACCCAATACTCGGACAAGCATGCATACGGGCTCGCACGCATGCGAGCACGCACGTACGCACGCGAGTCCGAGTGCCCCGACACCTACCCGAACCCTTGGGCAGCCACATGCATGGCCCCGCATGCGCACGCACGCACGCACCCCAGCACCCTCGACGCACTACCGCGCGCACGCGCACACTCGCGCTCACCGCGCGTCCAGCCCTCTCTCCCCGCGCGCACTGCGCCCCCCGCGCAGCACCCCGCGCACACCTCCCGCGCCCCCGCGCACCCCCGCGCAGCACGCGCACGCACGCACGCGCGCGCACTGGTCCCCAGCCCTGCGCCCAGGCGCATGCCCAGGCGCACTGCCTGCGCGCGCGCGCCCGCGCGCACTCCCGCGCGCACGCTCGTCTGCGCGCCCGCCAGAGCCTGCCAGCGCACGCCTGCGCGCGCACGCGCGCAGACTGCGCCCAGCACGCGCCCAAGCCATCCCAACCTCATTTTAACCCTCCCCAACTCCTCACACACACCCTAACCCATCTGCCTAGCATGCATGACTTTCCCACAACCCTTAAGCATGAAATCAAGAAAGAAGGGGAGGAGCTCACCTTGGAAGGGGAAAAGAAAGGGGGAGGTTCGGGGGCCCTCGACGCACCCGCGACCACCTCAACCGCCACCATCAACACCACCTCCTCCTCGGCCTCCTCAGCCCTCTATGGCTGCAATCAGTGGGGGGGGGGGAAAGATCATGAAGGGAGCTTGAGAGAGAGGAGACAAACAACACAACAACACATGAACCAACTTCCTCTTCTTCCTTCACTTCCACCTTCTCTTCTTCTCTTTGAGGCTTAAATGCAAACACATGGGGGGTGTGTTTGAAAGAGAGAAAGAGAGAAAAGAATGCTAGTCGTGGGTGGTGAGAAGGGAAGAGAGAGAGAGGAAGATATTTATCACAAATATCTAAGGAGGGAAAAGACCTAGACGCCCTTTGACTAGAAATTCTGCGCAAGCTTCACTGGAACAGCCATAACTTCCTCGATACAGCTCCGAATTGCAAGATTCCAAGTCCGATGGAAAGCTAAGAAGATTATCTACCACTTTCATGTTCATTCCAAGATCAAATAATCCCTCCAGCTATTCTGAAATTAGAGCTAAACATGGAACAGGGCTGCTGCCAGAATTTCCATCCCCGGGGTATACTTGGAAAAATACCCATAACTTTTACTACAGGAATCCAGTTGATCTAATTCCACTTCTGTACGAAATCTAACTCAAAACTGGACATCTCATAGTAAACTCATATTTAAACCTCTTCATCTTGGATTTTAACAAAATCAAATCCAAATACCAAATCAGGAATACATAACTTCGAGGAAAAAAATTATGTAGCCAATTTTTAAACAGAGCGCTCCAAGTGACACAGGCACAACAACTAATGTCATGAATTCTAAAGAATTCCTCCAGTGCGCATAACTAAGATGCGGGGAAACATATATCATAGCCACAAAGTTATAATATTCCTTAAGGCATGCTTATAACAATATGCTCTCATTTTGATTTAATTAAATTAAACTAAATGGGAAACATGCATAGATCGGGGCTTTCCAATCATGGAACATGGTGTCTAGGCATGTATGGGCCTCTATACATGATATATGGATGCATATCCCTAGCATACAAGGTCTAATGTGGCATGGTTACATCATATTAAAACATGCATACACAGTTTTTCATTTATCACAAGTTAATATACAATTATGGTGCCCCAGGGAAGGGCAATGCACGCCTACGTGCATCGAACGCCTCCCTACTGGGTTGGATTGTCCCACTCACCGAAACCCGGGTCGTTGCGTGACCGTCCATCAAGATCTGCAAGACATGGGCATTCAATATGGTGAGTAAACTACACAAGCACACATGAAATTTACTAGAAATACCCAATACTCGGACAAGCATGCATACGGACTCGCACGCATGCGAGCACGCACGTACGCACGCGAGTCCGAGTGCCCCCTGCGCCCCTGGCGCACTGCCCCGCCCCTACCCGCGCACCCAGACGCGCTGCCGCGCGCGCGCGCAAGCTCGCACACGCCCGTGAGCACTGCGCGTCCAGCCCAGCGCGTACCCACACGCACTGCGCCCCCGCGCAGCACCCTACGCGGACGCCCGCACGTCTGCGCGTACGTGCGCGCGCCCGAGCCCCTTCCACCCCCTCCTCAGCCCACCCACACCCCCTACCACCTATGCAAAGCATGCATAAGCATTTAAACACCCTAATCAATCATCTAAACAAGCTAGGGGAGGAGGAAGACTTACCAACAAGGAAAAGGGAGGAAGCTCGGGTGCCCTTTGCGCACCAAACCACCACAACCGCTACCACCAAGACCAACACCACCTCAGCCACTCTCAAGGCCTAAAAATGGCTGAAAATAGGGGTGGGGGGAAGCCATGAGAGGGAGGTAGAGAAAGGGAAATCAAAACAAAAATCATACAAAGGTAGATCACACCCTTACCTTTCTTTTTCCCTTCTAGGGTTTTCTTTTTCTTCTCCTTCTACTACCTCTAATGGGAGAAACAAAGAAGAGGGAGAGATGGAGTGTGTGAGAGATGGAGAAGAGAAGAGAAGGGGGATGCCCAACACTAGTGACACACACACACACACACATACACTCACACACTTAGAACAATTAGGGTTTGGTGGGCTTGACTTTGAGTCAACCCAACCACAAAAAAACAAAAGCATTTGACAAAGTCAATGGTCAAATTTGACTTGGTCCAAGCCTCCTTGACTTGGTCAAGTCTCCCTTTTGACATTCCCACTCGGTCAAAACCCGGATACGATTCGGAACTGTGAAATTCTGAAACGTTACCGGAATTCGATGAAATTTTCGTGAGTGGTTCAAAATGGCACCAGGACACATAATGTGCAGTTAGATTTTCAATCGGAGTTCTCGAGCTCATGCAGATAGCTAAAATTCTAAAATTTTAGCGGTTCCGATCGAAAAAAGAAAAAGTTGAAAAACTGCCAGAAATGCTCCAAAGGTGACCAAATGGCTAAAAGTGACACATATATAACAGTCTGAATCGTCCTCTTTGTCTGGCTGTCCATCGGCGATGAAACGCTATACTTAAATGGAGGCTCACGCCAAAGGCTGCGCCACAACCTCAAAGTAACCCTCACGTCTCAACCGAAAATAGCGCCGACTGGAGTGCCATGAAGACGAACAATCGCGAAGGTGAAAACCCACGTCAAGGCGTCCAGAGACTCAATCAGTCGGGTTAGGGAGGGAAGCGCGGACTTAGTCAGTCGGTCAATGATCACCTAGACGGCGTCGTGACCCGAACGTGACATTAGCGAGTCCGCAACAATCCCTGATAACCCACTCCCACGTCCACCGAGGAATCTCGATGGACTGACGCTTTCCACCCAATGATGATTCTCGAACTTTGCCTGAGGGCATGCCAACCTGGGGAAACAAGGTCACCCATATCACCTTTTCATCGCACTACTAGCAATCTCTATGAAGACTACCTCAAAGTAGTCCACGGAGGCCCAATAAAACTTTTGAAATCCACGAAGGCATCCGGCGCATTCGTCCACCCCGACGGCAGTACTTAAAACTCGTAGTGCCTGAACGGTCACGAAAGGCCATCTACCGGATGTCCAACTCTCGGATCTCTAACTTGTGGTACCCTTGTGCGAAGATCGATCTAACAGCAGACACTCGCTCCCAAAGCTGGTCAAATAGATCATCGATTCGCGGCAAAGGTAATTTGATCTTCAACCTCCACGGGGAGATCAAAACAACACCTCGAAAAATTAAGTCCAGACTCTGCTCCTCGAGCATGGCTGACGCTCATGATGACACTTACATGCTTGGTAAGCCACTCAACCGCACTTAATCCACAAGACACGCAATAAGGGGTCAGCGGACCTCGACAATGCCTATGCAACGTCATCTATCTGATAGGGTGGTTGAGTCCCATCACAAACGCTAACATCGCGTCTCCTTATTTGCGACCAATGTGGGGCAAAACGCAACAGTATCCACAATTGTGCTTCACATGCCGCCAGAGATAGGTCGCTCATCTATAACCATTGGAACTCCAGCATCCTGCACTCCATGGGCAGATTCATCACGGGGAGTCCACGCTCTCGACATCATTTAGCAGCACTCTCCCGGTGTGGCCTCTACCTGGTAGCCTCCCTAGCCCGCTATCTCTGCCATATGGCGCACCAACAAGCACAGCATCTGGGAGCACCTCACAGGGCTCTGGCCTCAACCGGGCAGCTACAACGCACAATGATATATCGAAGCGACTCCAGATGCCACTATGGAACCCAGTCCACAAGCAATCGCCCACCAAGCTGCAATAGGATGCACCCAATCCCGATCGTACGCATCACCACTCACTATAGCACCTTCCAAGTGAGAGGGAAAAATCCACCATCAATTTGATGCTTCAAAGGTATTCCTTGACTGGGAAAAGAAACCTTGGGAGGGCACCATGAGGTCCCGATATAGGATATCCCGAAAACCAAACAAGGAACACGGAGTACCCTAGCCCGGGTCTCAACGCTGACCCCGCAAGGCCCCTTAATCCTGAGTAGGAAGACTAGAAGAAGACATCACCCTTAATGAGCACTACCACATATCCTCAACACTTGAAACTGGCGCCGCACGCGAACTCCATGGTTACCAGCGATACCGATACACGGGAAAGAGCTCCATTATCGAGACGCAATCCATACCTTAGAAATTGCAACCAATTCATCACTATCACCCTACTGGGCTGGAATCTCCTACCCAAACCTTAATCCCGCAACAAGGGATCCAACAACTGACCCTAACCAGTCGACCCAGTCGACAACTTAAGGGTGGGTCCACGGGGTCACGTCCACGTCAACGGATGCGAGGAGGCATGTCAGCAACCTAAGATAACTTATAAAACAAGAGTACTCGGATGACAATCCTATGACTCATCATCTATACAACTAGACTTAGGCTCTGACAGGACCAGGCTCTGATACCAACTTTTGTCAAGCCCCAGGGCGGCCGTCCCCGAGACGTGGCAATAATAAAATATCAGCTATCAATACCTGAGGTCAATAAAGACTCCAACAACAATACACAAGGCGGCAAAGCAAGATAATGATAACTGACTGAAAAGCGGAAGCATAATATATAAACAATGTCTGTAAATGAAAAACATTATTACAGACTCGAATACACAATCACTGTCCTGTGAGAGCCAAGTCTAGACCAAAGAAAATACAACCTGTGCCACATGCACGATTTACAAAGCATAAAATGACTCTAGGAATGTTGACAGCCTCGCACTCGCCACCCGCCGGCAGAACGCTCCACCCCCATAAGACCACGCCACAGGAAAGCTCCAGCTCCACGCCCAACACTGCCCCTGAAAAGAAACAGTATGCGAGGGGTGAGCTACAAGCTCAGTGAGTGGCTGGAAACCAATCACCATACTACAGTTCAATACATAATCAATTTCCTTTCAAGGAAAACATGGGTGGAAACCCATGGATAACTGGGTCACGCGGCGGCACGACCAACCTCACCCCCACCCTCACTCCCGGAGGGAGTCTTTTGGGACTTTTGGGGAGAGACCATACCTACACAACACTACTGGATCATCTATATCTAGATAATTGCTCAAACGATGCCTTTAAACATCGATACAAGACCGGACCCAACAACTATGGGAACGGTCGAACAACGAATGGGTCACGCAGCGATATTCTTCACCTCATCCTTACCCTCACTCCTGGAGGGAGACTCTTGGGACTTTTGGAAGAGATTTAGACTGCTCTACACCCTTGGTCCACCCAGTAGCCTCTCCCACACTCCGTAGCCTCTACCTGGTATACTCCCACGATCAGCACTGTCCGACGCATCGGAGGTACCTACAGATGGGAGCCCTCTGTCAGGACAGCTTTCCAACGCCGGGGAGTCCCTACTCGGATCCAACGAAGGGGAGAACGATTCCCACGCTCGCAACATCATTCGTTAACCCTCTCTCGGGTAGTATCTACAACCCGATCTCCTCAACTCACCGCTCTACACCCTTGGTCCGCCGGTAGCCCTTTCCTCGGGTAGCCTCTACCTGGTATACTCCCACGATCAGTACTCTTCCGAATGCATCGGTGGTACCTACGGATGGGAGCCCTTTGTTAGGACAACTAAACCCGAGAAGTTCCTACATCGGATCCAACGAAAGGGATAATGATCCCATGTTCGCAAAGCGAACCCAATGGAAAACAACTACTCTCGATACTCACTTATCGAGATATCAAAACACAGGCATAACAACAATCTATTCAACACACTCATATTAACCTTAAAATAGTCATAGTCCCTATACGGGAGTAACTACACAAGCTAGTGGGTCGTAACATCGCCGACCCACCCCACCCTCACCCTCACCCTTTAGGGGTGACATGGGCCTTTTGGGACAGACTAGGCTGCTCTCCACCCTTGGTCCACCCAGTAGCCTCTCCCACACTCCGTAGCCTCTACCTGGTATACTCCCACGATCAGCACTGTCTGACGCATCGGAGGTACCTACAGATGGGAGCCCTCTGTCAGGACAGCTTTCCAACGCCGGGGAGTCCCTACTCGGATCCAACGAAGGAGAGAAAACAGCCTACTCACGCGTATACGATCCTCTTGGATCCGTCGACAACGATTTCTAACACTACTAATGTCATGAATTCTCAAGAATTCCTCCAGGGCGCATAACTAAGATGCGGGGAAACATATATTATAACAACAAGGTTATAATATTCTCTAAGGCATGCTTATACCAATATAATCACATTTGATTTAAATGGGAAACATGCGTAGGCCAAGGCTCTCCAAGCATGGGACATGGTGTCTAGGCATGTATGGGCCTCTATACATGGTATATGGATGTATATCCCTAGCATACAAGGTCTAATATGGCATGGTTACATCATATTAAAACATGCATTACATAGTATCTACATATTATAGCTAGGGGGCCCCATCGATGCGCGACGCGGGTCGAGCGCATCCCGAGAGGGGGGGGGGGGGATTGGAATCGAACCACTCACCATACGACCCGGGACCTCGCGCATCCCATCCGACGAGATCTACAAGGTAGGGGCATCCAACTTGGTGAGTAACAACACAATTTACACATAGAAATCATTAGAAATACCAAATACTCGGACAAGCATGCATACGGACTCGCACGCATGCGAGCACGCACGTACGCACGCGAGTCCGAGTGCCCCAACACCTACCCAAACCCTCGGGCAGCCACACGCATGGCCCCCGCACGTGCACGCACGAATGCGCACTGGTCCCCTGCCCCGCGCCCAGGCACATGCCCAGGCGCACTGCCCCGCGCCAGCACCCGCATGCACCCGCGCGCCCACTCCGTGCGCACCGCACACTCGCGCGCATGCGCCCGCGCGAGCCTGCGCGCCTACCAGCGCCTGCCAGTGCCCGCCTGTGCGCGCTCCTGCGCGCGCACGTGCGTAGACAACCCCCAACGCGCGCCCACTCTTCCCTAACCCTTTTTTAACCCTCCCCAACCCCTCACACACACTCTAACCCCTATGCATAGCATGCATAACACCCTAACAGCCCCCTATGCCATGAAAACCAAGAAAAGAAGAGGAAGAGCTCACCTTTGGAGGGGGAATGAAAGGGGGAGACTCGGGGGCCCTCGATGCACCCGCGACCACCTCAACCACCACTACCACTACCTCCTCAGCCCTCCGCAGCCCTCCTATGGCTACAAATCAGGGGGGAAAAGATCATGAAAAGGGAGCTTGAGAGAAGAGAAGATCAACAAGAACAATACACCCACACAAACCTTCTTCACCTTCTCCTTCACTTCTCTTTGTGACATTAACACAAACACTTGGGGGATTTGAATGAGAGAAAGACAGAAAAGAAGAAATGGACATGGGATGTGGGAGGGGATGAGAGAGAGAGAGAGAGAAGATATTTGTTGCACAAATAAATATCTAAAGAGGGATGGAAATGACCATTTCATCCCTGACTTAGAAATTCTGCGCATGCTTCACTAGAACAGCCATAACTTCCTCGATATAGCTCCGAATTGCACAATTCCAATTCCGTTGGAAAGCCAAGATCAAATATCTTGTGCATGTGTCATTTGGAGCGCTCTGTTTGAAAATTTGGGTACATAATTTTTTTCCTAGAAGTTATGTATTTTCAATTTGTTATTTGGATTTGATTTTGTTAAAATCCAAGATGAAGAGGTTTAAATATGAGTTTACTATGAGATGTCCAGTTTTGAGTTAGCTTTCGTACTGAAGTGGAATTAGATCAACTGGATTCTTGTAGTAAAAGTTATGGATATTTTTCCAAGTATACCCGGGAGGGAAATTCTGGCAGCAGCCTGTTCTGTGATTAGCTCTAATTTCGGATTAGCTAAAAGGATTATTGGATCTTGGCATAAACATGAAAGTTGTAGATAATCATCTTGGCTTTCCAACGGAATTGGAATTGTGAAATTCGGAACTATATTGAGGAAGTTATGGCTGTTCCAGTGAAGCATGCGCAGAATTTCTAGTCAAAGGGTGACTAGGTCTTTTCATTCCCTCTTTAGATATTTGTGTGATAAATATCTTCTCTCTCTCTCGCTCTCCCTCTCACTTCCACGTCTAACTCTTCTTGGTTCTCCTTCTCTCTTTCAAACCCCCCCCCCCCACCAAGTGTTTGAAATAATGCTTCAAAGAGAAGAAGAGAAGGAGGAGGTGAAGGAAGAAGAGAAGGTTTGTGCACATGTGTTATGTTGTTGATCCCCTCTCTCTCAAGCACCCTTACATGGATTCCCTCCCCCCTTGATTTGCAGCCATTGGAGGGCTGAGGTGGTGGTGGTGGTTGAGGTGGTCGCGGGTGCATCGAGGGCCCCCGAACCTCCCCCTTTCGTTCCCCCTCCAAGGTGAGCTCCTCCCCTTCTTTTCTTGGTTTTCATGGCATAAGGGGATGTTAGGGAGGTCATGCAGGCTAGGTAGATGGGTTAGGGTGTGTGTGAGGGGTTGGGGAGGGTTAAAATGAGGTTGGGATGGGCTGGGCGCGCGCTGGGCGCAGTCTGCGCGCGTGCGCGCGCAGGCGGGCACTGGCAGGCGCAGTCGGGCGCGCAGACGCGCGCGGGTGCTGGCGCGAGCGGGAGTGCGCGCGAGCGTGCGCGCGCAAGGAGCAGTGGGCTGGGACCAGTGTGTCACGCCCCAGGGCGGTCGTCCCGAGACGTGGCAATAATTAAATATCAGCTATCAATACCTGAGGTCAATAAGAACCAACAACAATACACAAGGCGGCAAAGCAAGATAATGATAACTGACTGAAAAGCAGAAGCATAATATATAACAATGTCTGTAAATCAAAAACATTATTACAGACCCGAATACACAATCAATGTCCTGTGAAAGCCAAGTCTAGACCAAAGAAAATACAACCTGTGCCACATGCACGATTACAAAGCATAAATGACTCTAGGAATGCTGACAGCCTCGCACACGCCACCCGCCGGCAGAACGCTCCACGCCCATAAGACCACGCCACAGGAAGCTCCCGCTCCACGCCCAACACTACCCCTGAAAAGAAACAGTATGCGAGGGGTGAGCTACAAGCTCAGTGAGTGGTTGGAAACCAATCACCATTCTACAGTTCAATACATAATCAATTCCCTTTTTCAAGGAAAAACATGGGTAGAAACCCAATGGATAACTGGGTCACGCGGCGGCGCGATCAACCTCACCCCCACCCTCACTCCTGGAGGGAGTCTTTTGGGACTTATGGGGAGAGACCATACCGCCGGTCGAAGAGACCCGGATTTACTGGTCTAGAGACCATACCGTCGGTCGAAGAGACCCGGATTTACTGGTCTACCCAACACTACTGGATCATCTACATCTAGATAATCGCCCATCGATGCCCTTGAACATCGATCATGAGACCGGACCCAACAACAATGGGAATGGTCGAACAACAAATGGGTCACGAGGCGATGTGTATTCGCCTCATCCACACCCTCAATCCTGAAAGGAGACATCTTGGGACTTGGGAAGAGACTTAGACTGCTCTACGCCCCTGGTCCACCGGTAGCCTCTCCCACCCTCGTGGCCTCCACCTAGTCCACCCTCGTGGCCGGCACAGCCAACGCCGGGAGTTCCTACATCGGATCCAACGAAGGGGAGAACGATTCCACGCTCGCGATATCATTCGTTAGCCCTCTCCCGGGTAGCCTCTACTGGTATACTCCCATGATCGGTACCCCTCCGACTGCATCGGTGGTACCTACGGATGGGAGCCCTCTGTCAAGACAGCTACAACCCGGCCTCTTCGACTCGGACAACGTTGGGAGTGACATTCCATGTTCGCAAAGCGAACCCCATGGAAAATAACTACCACTCTGGAGGAGAAGAATATGCGAGGGGTGGGCCACACACTCAGTGAATGGCACCAACTATGCAACGCAACACATATAATCCCTAAAATAATTACAGTCCCTAAACGGAGCAACTGAACATGCGGGTGGGTCGTAACATCGCCGACCCACCCCACCCTCACCCTCACCCTTAAGGGGGTGACATGGGCCTTTTGGGACTGACTAGACTGCTATTCACCCTTGGTCCACCGGTAGCCTCTCCCCGCTCCGTAGCTTACCTGGTATACTCCTACGATCTGCACAGTCCGATGCATCGGAGGTACCTACAGATGGGAGCCCTCTGTCAGGACAGCCTGTCTAACGCCGGGGATGTCACTACACGGATCCAACGAAGGGAAGAGAACAGCCTACCCACACGCATGCGATCCTCTTAGATCCGTCGACAACGCTTCCTAACATTTCTAATGTCATGAATTCTCAAGAATTCCTCCAGGGCGCATAACTAAGATGCGGGGAAACATATATTATCACGCAATCCCATCTTGATTTAAATAAATTAAACTAAATGGGAACATGCATAGGTCAAGGCTTTCCTAGCATGAAACATGGTGTCAGGATGCATTTCCCTAGCATACAAGGTCTAATGTGGCATGGTTATATCATAGCAAAACATGCATAGATCAAGGCTTTTAAGTACAGGACATGGTGTCCAGGCATATACGGGCCTCTATACATGATACATGGATGTATATCCCTAGCATGCAAAATATCTACATATTAGTTTAAGCATGGCTATACTACTTGTTTACACAAGTAGTATAGCTAAGATACCCCATCGATGCGCGACGCGCGACTACGCGCGTCGAGCGCATCCCGAGAGGGGGGGGGGATTGGAATCGAACCACTCACCTTACAACCCGGGACCTCGCGCATCCCATCCGACGAGATCTGCAAGGTAGGGGCATCGAACTGGTGAGAAACAACACAATTTACACATAGAAAACATTAGAAATACCCAATACTCGGACAAGCATGCATACGGGCTCGCACGCATGCGAGCACGCACGTACGCACGCGAGTCCGAGTGCCCCGACACCTACCCGAACCCTCGGGCAGCCACACGCATGGCCCCCCGCACGCGCACGCACGCACGCACCCCAGCACCATCGGCGCACTGCCGCCGCCGCCGCGCGCCCAGACGCGCTCCGCCTGCGTGCACTGCGCGTCTCGCCCACGCACCCTCGCGCAGCACCCGCGCACGCCCCACGCACGCGCACGCACGCGCGCGCGCACTGGTCCCCAGCCCCGCGCCCAGGCGCATGCCCAGGCGCACTGCCCGCGCGCGCACGCTCGCGCACACCTGCGCGCACTCCGCGCGCACCCCGCTCGCGCCAGCACCCGCGCGCACCCGCGCGCCACTCCCGCGCCCGCGCACTCGCGCGCAAGCTCCCGCTCGCGTCTGCGCGCCCGACTGCGCCAGCGCGAGCCAGACTGCGCCCAGCGCGCGCCCAGCCCATCCAACCTCATTTTAACCCTCCCCAACCCCTCACACACACCCTAACCCATCTACCTAGCATGCATGACTCCCAACACCTTAAGCCATGAAAACCAAGAAAAGAAGGGGAGGAGCTCACCTTGGAGGGGGAACGAAAGGGGGAGGTTCGGGGGCCCTCGACGCACCCGCGACCACCTCAACCACCACCACCACCACCACCACCTCTTCGGCCTCCTCAGCCCTCCCATGGCTGCAAATCAGGGGGGGGGGGAAGATCATGAAGGGAGCTTGAGAGAGAGAGAACAAACAACAACAACAAACCTACCATCACTTCCTTCCCACCTCTCCTTCTCTTTGGACATTTAAACAAACACTTGGGGTGCTTCAGAGAGAGGAAGAGAGAGATCTAAAATGAGCTAGGCGTGGAAGTGAGAGGGAGAGAGAGAGAGATATTTGTCACACAAATATCTAAAGGAGAAATGACCTAGTCGCCCTTTGACTAGAAATTCTGCGCATGCTTCACTGGAACAGCCATAACTTCCTCAATATAGCTCCGAATTGCACAATTCCAAGTCCGTTGGAAAGCCAAGAAGATTATCTACAACTTTCATGTTCATGCCAAGATCAAATAATCTCTCCAGCTATTCCGAAATTAGAGCTAAACATAGAACAGGGCTGCTGCCAGAATTTCCCTCCCCGGGGTATACTTGGAAAAATACCCATAACTTTTACTACAAGAATCCAGTTGATCTAATTCCACTTCTGTACGAAAGCTAACTCAAAACTGGACATCTCATAATAAAATCATATTTAAACCTCTTCATCTTGGATTTTAACAAAATCAAATCCAAATACCAAATTGGAAATACATAACTTCGAGGAAAAAAATTATGTACCCAAATTTTCAAACAGAGCGCTCCAAATGACACAGGCACAACATTCTTCCCCCCTTAGGAAATTTAGTCCTCGAAATTTAAGGAAACCCAAAGGGAAGACCGAAAGTATCATGCATAGACCTTTTGCTCCCAAGTGGTCTTCGCACCGGACTGGCGCTACCAACACACTATAATCAAAGGAACGGTCTTAGCGTGGAGCCTCTTCTCATGCTTGTCCTTGACCTCGATCCACTGCTCCACGAACGACAAATCCACCTCGAGGATGAGGCGGTCGAACAGAATGACATGAGCAGGATCGTGGACATAACGCCTCGGCCATGAGACAAGGACGACGTCGTGGGCATGAGCCAGCTGTGGGGGGAAAGGCTACATGATAAGCCACCTCCCCAATCCACTCAATGACGAGAAATGGTCCCATTAAAGAGCAAACTCAGCTTGCCCCGAACGTCGAAACAGAGGGTGCCCTTTAACCAGGACACCTTCTTGAAAATATGGTCGCCAAACCCAAAGGTAAGCCCCTGGCGACAATGACCTGGGTAGCCCTTCTGTCGGTTCTGGGAGGTGCAGATGTACACACGAACCAACCTGGCCACCGCAAGGTCAAACAACTAACTTATGGCCCCTCCAACTGGCGCTCCTCAACCGTCCCAACACAAGGGAGGTATAAAACTGCGCCTGTAGAGTGCCTTTCACAGATCCATCTGGGTGCTCGAATGGCAGTCGTCTTGCAGGCATACCCCAACAAATGGGTGGTGCCTCACCCAACTGCCCTCATCATCGAGCACGCAGGCACTTAGCATGTCCTCCAAGGTCTGAATCGTCCTCTTTGTCTGGCTGTCCATCGGCGATGAAACGCTATACTTAAATGGAGGCTCGCGCCAAAGGCTGCGCCACAACCTCAAAGTAACCCTCGCGTCTCAACCGAAAATAGCGCCGACTGGAGTGCCATGAAGACGAACAATCGCGAAGGTGAAAACCCACGTCAAGGCGTCCAGAGACTCAATCAGTCGGGTTAGGGAGGGAAGCGCGGACTTAGTCAGTCGGTCAATGATCACCTAGACGGCGTCGTGACCCGAACGTGACATTAGCGAGTCCGCAACAATCCCTGATAACCCACTCCCACGTCCACTGAGGAATCTCGATGGACTGACGCTTTCCACTCAATGATGATTCTCGAACTTTGCCTGAGGGCATGCCAACCTGGGGAAACAAGGTCACCCATATCACCTTTTCATCACACCACAGCAATCTCAATGAAGACTACCTCAAAGTAGTCCACGGAGGCCCAATAAAACTTTTGAGATCCACGAAGGCATCCAGCGCATTCGTCAACCCCGACGGCAGTACTTAAAACTCGTAGTGCCTGAACGGTCACGAAAGGCCATCTACGGGATGTCCAACTCTCGGATCTCTAACTTGTGGTACCCTTGTGCGAAGATCGATCTAACAGCAGACACTCGCTCCCAGAGCTGGTCAAATAGATCATCGATTCGCGGCAAAGGTAATTGATCTTCAACCTCCACGGGGAGATCAAAACAACACCACGAACAATTAAGTCCAGATTCTGCTCCTCGAGCATGTCTGGCGCTCATGATGACACTTACACGCTTGGTAAGTCGCTCAACCGCACTTAATCCACAAGACACGCAATAAGGGGTCGTCGAACCTCGACAATGCCTATGCGACGTCATCTATCTGATAGGGCGGTTGAGTCCCATCACGAACGCTAGCATCGCGTCTCCTTATTCGCGACCAATGTGGGGCAAAACGCGACAGTATCCACAACTGTGCTTCACATGCCGCCAGAGATAGGTCGCTCATCTACAACCATTGGAACTCCAGCATCCTGCACTCCATGGGCAGATTCATCACGGGGAGTCCACGCTCTCGACATCATTTAGCAGCACTCTCCCGGTGTGGCCTCTACCTGGTAGCCTCCCAAGCCTACTATCTCTGCCATATGGGCGCACCACAAGCATAGTATCTGGGAGCACCTCACAGGGCTCTGGCCTCAACCGGGCAGCTACAACGCACAATGATATATCGAAGCGACTCCAGATGCCACTATGGAACCCTGTCCACTAGCGATCACCCACTGAGCTGCAATAGGACGCACCCAATCCCGATCGTACGCATCACCACTCGCTACAGCACCTTCCAAGTGAGAGGGAAAAATCCACCATCAATTTGATGCTTCTAAGGTAGTCCTTGACTGGGAAAAGAAACCTTGGAGGGCACCATGAGGTCCCGATATAGGATATCCCGACAACCAAACAAGGAACACGGAGTACCCTAGCCCGGGTCTCAACGCTGACCCTGCAAGGCCCCTTAATCCTGAGTAGGAAGGCTAGAAGAAGACATCATCCCTTAATGAGCAATACGCCACATCCTCAACACTTTACACTGGCGCCGCACGCGAACTCAATGGTTACCAGCGATACCGATACACGGGAAAGAGCTCCATTATCGAGACGCAATCCATACCTTAGAAATTGCAACCAATTCATCACTATCACACTACTGGGCATAAATCTCCTACCCAAACCTTAATCCCGCACAAGAGATCTAACAACTGACCCTAACCAGTCGACCCAGTCGACAACTTAAGGGTGGTCCAGGGGGTCACGTCCACGTCAACGGATGCGAGGAGGCATGTCAGCAACCTAAGATAACTTCTAAAACAAGAGTACTCGGATGACAATCCTACGACTCATCATCTATACGACTAGACTTAGGCTCTGACAGGACCAGGCTCTGATACCAACTTTTGTCACGCCCCAGGGCGGCCGTCCCCGAGACGTGGCAATAATAAATATCAGCTATCAATACCTGAGGTCAATAAGGACACCAACAACAATACACAAGGCGGCAAAGCAAGATAATGATAACTGACTGAAAAGCGGAAGCATAATATATAACAATGTCTGTAAATCAAAAACATTATTACAGACCCGAATACACAATCAATGTCCTGTGAAAGCCAAGTCTAGACCAAAGAAAATACAACCTGTGCCACATGCACGATTTACAAAGCATAAATGACTCTAGGAATGCTGACAGCCTCGCACACGCCACCCGCCGGCAGAACGCTCCACGCCCATAAGACCACGCCACAGGAAGCTCCAGCTCCACGCCCAACACTGCCCCTGAAAAGAAACAGTATGCGAGGGGTGAGCTACAAGCTCAGTGAGTGGCTGGAAACCAATCACCATTCTACAGTTCAATACATAATCAATTTCCTTTCAAGGAAAACATGGGTAGAAACCCATGGATAACTGGGTCACGCGGCGGCGCGACCAACCTCACCCCCACCCTCACTCCCGGAGGGAGTCTTTTGGGACTTATGGGGAGAGACCATACCGTCGGTCGAAGAGACCCGGATTTACTGGTCTAGAGACCATACCGTCGGTCGAAGAGACCCGGATTTACTGGTCTACTCAACACTACTGGATCATCTACATCTAGACAATCGCCCAACGATGTCCTTCAACATCGATCACGAGACCGGAGCCAACTATGGGAACGGTCGAACAACGAATGGGTCACGAGGCGACGTGTCTTCGCCTCATCCACACCCTCACTCCTGAAAGGAGACATCTTGGGACTTTGGGAAGAGACTTAGACTGCTCTACACCCCTGGTCCACCGGTAGCCTCTCCCACCCTCGTGGCCTCCACCTAGTCCTCTGACAGGTATAGCCAACGCCGGGGAGTTCCTACATCGGATCCAACGAAGGGGAGAACGATTCCACGCTCGCGATATCATTCGTTAGCCCTCTTCCGGGTAGCCTCTACCTGGTATACTCCCACGATCGGTACTCCTCCGACTGCATCGGTGGTACCTACGGATGGGAGCCCTCTGTCAGGACAGCTACAACCTGGCCTCTTCAACTCGGACAACATTGAGAGTGAACATTCCATGTTCGCAAAGCGAACCCCATGGAAACAACTACCACTCTGGAGGAGAAGAATATGCGAGAGGTGTGCCACACACCCAGTGAATGGCACAAACTATGCAACGCAACACATATAATCCCTAAAATAATTACAGTCCCTAAACGGGAGCAACTGAACATGCTAGTGGGTCGTAACATCGCCGACCCACCCCACCCTCACCCTCACCCTTTAGGGGGTGACATGGGCCTTTTGGGACTGACTAGACTGCTATTCACCCTTGGTCCACCGGTAGCCTCTCCCCGCTCCGTAGCTTACCTGGTATACTCCCACGATCAGCACAGTCCGATGCATCGGAGGTACCTACAGATGGGAGCCCTCTGTCAGGACAGCCTGTCTAACGCCGGGGATGTCACTACACGGATCCAACGAAGGGAAGAGAACAGCCTACCCACACGCATGCGATCCTCTTAGATCCGTCGACAACGCTTCCTAACATTTCTAATGTCATGAATTCTCAAGAATTCCTCCAGGGCGCATAACTAAGATGCGGGGAAACATATATTATCACGCAATCCCATCTTGATTTAAAATAAATTAAACTAAATGGGAACATGCATAGGTCAAGGCTTTCCTAGCATGAAAACATGGTGTCAAGATGCATTTCCCCAGAATACAAGGTCTAATGTGGCATGGTTATATCATAGCAAAACTGCATAGATCAAGGCTTTTAAGTACAGGACATGGTGTCCAGGCATATACGGGCCTCTATACATGATACATGGATGTATATCCCTAGCATGCAAAATATCTACATATTAGTTTAAGCATGGCTATACTACTTGTTTACACAAGTAGTATAGCTAAGATACCCCATCGATGCGCGACGCGCGACTACGCGCGTCGAGCGCATCCCGAGAGGGGGGGGGGGATTGGAATCGAACCACTCACCTTACAACCCGGGACCTCGCGCATCCCATCCGACGAGATCTGCAAGGTAGGGGCATCAAACTAGTGAGAAACAACACATTTACACATAGAAAACATTAGAAATACGCAATACTCGGACAAGCATGCATACAGACTCGCACGCCTGCGAGCACGCACGTACGCACGCGAGTCCGAGTGCCCCGACACCTACCCGAACCCTCGGGCAGCCACACGCATGGCCCCCCGCACGCGCACGCACGCATGCACACGCACGCACGCACCCCAGCACCATCGGCGCACCACCGCGCGCCTGCCCGCGTGCCCAGACACGCTGTCGAACGAGCGGGCAAGCTCGCGTGCACCCGCCCGCATTGCGCGTCCAGCCCACGCGCCCTCGCGCAGCACCCCGCACATGCCCCAGCACGCGCACGCACTCGCGCGCGCGCACTGGTCCCCAGCCCCGCGCCCAGGCGCACTGCCCCCGCACGCACGCTCGCGCGCGCCCGCGCGTACTCGCGCGCACTGTGCGCGCACCCCCGCTCGCGCCAGCACCCACGCGCACCCGCGCGCCCACTCGCGCGCACGCTCCGGCGTGCGCCTGCGCGCCCGACTGCGCCAGCCAGCGCCTGCACGCGCCCAGCCCATCCCAACCTCATTTTAACCCTCCCCAACCCCTCACACACACCCTAACCCATCTACCTAGCATGCATGACCTCCCTAACATCCCCTTAAGCCATGAAAACCAAGAAAAGAAGGGGAGGAGCTCACCTTGGAGGGGAAACGAAAGGGGGAGGTTCGGGGGCCCTCGACGCACCCGCGACCACCTCAACCACCACCACCACCCCCACCACCTCTTCAGCCTCCTCAGCCCTCTATGGCTGCAATCAGTGGGGGGGGGGGGAATAGAGCATGAGAGGGAGCTTGAGAGAGAGGGGAACAAACAACAACAACCAAACCTACCATCACTTCCTTCTCCACCATCTCCTTCTCTTTGTGACATTTCAACAAACACCTAGGGTGCTTGAGAGAGAGGAAGAGAGAGCCCAAGAAAAATGGGCGTGGAAGTGAGAGGGAGAGAGAGACAGAGAAGATATTTTGCACACAAATATCTTAAGAGGGGTGGAAATGACCTAGTCGCCCTTTGACCAGAAATTCTGCGCATGCTTCACTGGAACAGCCATAACTTCCTCGATATAGCTCCGAATTGCACAATTCGAAGTCCGTTGGAAAGCCAAGAGGATTATCTATAACTTTCATATTTATGCCAAGATCAAATAATCCCTCTAGCTAATCCGAAATTAGAGCTAAACATAGAACAAGGCTGCTGCCAGAATTTCCCTCCCCGGGGTATACTTGGAAAAATACCCATAACTTTTACTACAAGAATCCAGTTGATCTAATTCCACTTCTGTACGAAAGCTAACTCAAAACTGGACATCTCATAATAAAATCATATTTAAACCTCTTCATCTTGGATTTTAACAAAATCAAATCCAAATACCAAATTGGAAATACATAACTTCTAGGAAAAAAAAAATTATGTACCCAAATTTTCAAACAGAGCGCTCCAAATGGCACAGGCACAACACCGTGCGCGTGCGTGTGCGTGCGTGCGCGTGCTGGGGCATGCACGGGGTTCTGCGCGAGGGCGCGTGGGCTGGACGCGCAGTGCGCGCGCGCGGGCGCGCGAGAGCGTGCGCGCGCGTGCGGCAGCGCATCTGGGCGCCCCGACAGGCGCGCGGCAGTGCGCCTAGGGTGCTGGGGTTCGTGCGTGCCTGCGCGTGCGGGGGGCCATGCATGTGGCTGCCCGAGGGTTTGGGTAGGTGTCGGGGCACTCGGACTCGCGTGCGTACGTGCGTGCTTGCATGCATGCGAGTCTGTATGCATGTTTGTCCGAGTATGGGGTTTTCTAATGATTTCTATGTGTAAATTATGTTGTTTCTCACCAGTTGGATGCCCCTACCTTGCAGATCTCGTCGGATGGGATGCGCGAAGTCCCGGGTCGTAAGGTGAGTGGTTTGATTCCAATCCCCCCCTCTCTAGGGATGCGCTCGACCCGCATAGACGCGCGTCGCGCATCGATGGGGCCCCCTAGCTATAATATGTAAATACTATGCATGCCACCCTAGACTCGTATGCTAGGGATATGCACCCTTATATTGAATGCTATGATATAACCATGCCACATTAGACCTTGTATGCTAGGGAAATGCATCCTGACACCATGTTTCATGCTAGGAAAGCCTCGACCTATGCATGTTCCCATTTAGTTTAATTTATTTAAATCAAGATGGGATTATGTGATTATATTGTTGTAAGCATGCCTTAGAGAATATTATAATCTTGTGGTTATAATATATGTTTCCCCGCATCTTAGTTATGCGCCCTGGAGGAATTCTTGAGAATTCATGACATTAGAAATGTTAGGAAGCGTTGTCGACGGATCCAAGAGGATCGCATGCGTGTGAGTAGGCTGTTCTCTTCCCTTCGTCGGATCCGTGTAGGGACTCCCCGGCGTTAGACAGGCTATCCTGACAGAGGGCTCCCATCTGTAGGTACCTCCGATGTGTCGGACAGTGCTGATCGTGGGAGTATACCAGGTAAGCTACGGAGCGGGGACGTGCTCTCGGTGGACCAAGGGTGAATAGCAGTCTAGTCAGTCCCAAAAGGCCCATGTCACCCCCTAAAGGGTGAGGGTGAGGGTGGGGTGGGTCGGCGATGTTACGACCCACTAGCTTGTGTAGTTACTCCCGTTTAGGGACTATGACTACTTTAAGGTTAATATGAGTGTGTTGGTTGTTGTTATGCATGTGTGTGATATCTCGATAAGCGAGTATCGAGAGTGGTTGTTTTCCTTTGGGTTTCACTTTGCGAACATGGGATCGTTCTCCCCTTCATTGGATCCGATGTAGGAACTCCCCGGCGTTGGCTGTACCTGACAGAGGGCTCCCGTCCGTAGGTACCTCCGATGTGTCGGACAGTACGGATGGTGGGAATGGACTAGGTGGAGGCCACGAGGGTGGGAAAGGGCTACTGGCAGACCAAGGGTGTAGAGCGGTGAGTTGAGGAGATCGGGTTGTAGATACTACCCGGGAGAGGGTTAATGAATGATATCGCGAGCGTGGACTCGTTCTCCCCTTCGTTGGATCCGATGTAGGAACTCCCCGACGTTGGCTATACCTGTCAGAGGACTAGGCGGAGGCCACGAGGGTGGGAGAGGCTACCGGGTGGACCAGGGGTGTAGAGCAGTCTAAGTCTCTTCCCAAAGTCCCAAGATGTCTCCTTTCAGGAGTGAGGGTGTGGATGAGGCGAAGACACGTCGCCTCGTGACCCATTCGTTGTTCGACCGTTCCCATAGTTGTTGGGTCCGGTCTCGTGATCGATGTTGAAGGACATCGTTGGGCGATTGTCTAGATGTAGATGATCCAGTAGTGTTGAGTAGACCAGTAAATCCGAGTCTCTCTGACTGACGGTATGGTCTCTAGACTAGTAAATCCGGGTCTCTTCGATCGACGGTATGGTCTCTCCCCATAAGTCCCAAAAGACTCCCTCTGGGAGTGAGGGTGGGGGTGAGGTTGGTCGCGCCGCCGCGTGACCCAGTTATCCATGGGTTTCTACCCATGTTTTCCTTGAAAGGAAATTGATTATGTATGGAACTGTAGAATGGTGATTGGTTTCCACCCACTCACTGAGCTTGTAGCTCACCCCTCGCATACTGTTTCTTTTCAGGGGCAGTGTTGGGCGTGGAGCTGGAGCTTTCCTGTGGCGTGGTCTTATGGGCGTGGAGCGTTCTACCGGCGGGTGGCGAGTGAGAGGCTGTCAGCATTCCTAGAGTCATGTTATGCTTTGTAAATCGTGCATGTGGCACAGGTTGTATTTTCTTTGGTCTAGACTTGGCTTTCACAGGACATTGATTATGTATTCGGGTCTGTAATAATGTTTTTGATTTACAGACATTGTTATATATTATGCTTCCGCTTTTCAGTCAGTTATCATTATCTTGCTTTGTCGCCTTGTGTATTGTTGTTGGTGTCTTTATTGACCTCAGGTATTGATAGCTGATATTTATTATTGCCACGTCTCGGGGACGGCTGCCCTGGGGCGTGACAAAATAATCCCTTCAGCTATTCCGAAATTAGAGCTAAACGTAGAGCAGGGCTGCTGCCAGAATTTCCCTCCCCGGGGTATACTTGGTAAAAATACCCATAACTTTTACTACATGAATCCAGTTGACCTAATTCCACTTTTGTACGAAAGCTAACTCAAAACTGGACATCTCATAATAAAATCATATTTAAACCTCTTCATCTTGGATTTTAACAAAATCAAATCCAAATACCAAATTGGAAATACATAACTTCGAGGAAAAAGGAAAAAAATTATGTAACCAAATTTTCAATCAGAGTGCTCCAAATGACACAGGCACAACAATACCTATATGTGCTTTGCGGATAGTGGACGATGGTGTGGGTTCTCCTTTTTAATGGCTGGTCCGATGGGAGAGAGGAGGAGAGGACGGCAGATCAGGTGGGAGAGAGAGGAGAGGAGAGGAAAAAAAATCTCGAGTAGGAAGGAGAGGAGAGGAGGAAAGAAAAAACAAAGAAAACTTAGAGAGTGGTGAGATTAGAATTTCACTTGTATGTAATATATATGGTGGTGGGATCAGGTTTTATAATGGGAATGGCTTGTGGATCAGTCAGTAGGTGGGGACAACAAATAACACAGTGGGGATAGAGCTGCCCAAACACAATCTAGGAAATATAAGGCAGCAGACAAGAATAAACCTTAATGATCTCCAAATCACACAAAATCCATATTTAGTGGAAGAGATCAAGAGTAATATATATGCCACTAAATAAGCCCAATATTGGCCAAATTCCCTCATTAAGGCCATTAAGAAGCAAATCTGTCAATTGTGGTAATAGTTTGCAAATCCAATTTTCTTTTTGATATATTTGTATGATTTTCTAATAAGTGGCTATTATATTATATAACATTCACATTCCTAATTAGTCCTCATTGAGTCTCTATAAGAGGACCTGTAGCCTAATGGCATAATCAACTTTTATACAGCAAAAATATTGGGTTATTTTAGTTTTCCTTATATTTGATTGACGTTGTTTAAGATCTTGACATATATCAGATCTTTTATAGTTCTTTTACTGCGTTATTTATGATGGTAATAATATCCATAGAATCCCTTGATTTGTGAATTAGTTATCTTTTGATTTTTCCATAAGTACGGTTGTGGGATTAATTTTGAAAGTCTTGGAACAAATGCTGAAGTAGGACAAGATGATATCTCATTCGTTTTCAAATATCATGCTTGTTTTTTATATGATGAACTAAGTTTTGTGATGGACTCAACAAGTAGTATTAGAACGATCCAAATGTCAAAAAGTACTTGTACAAAAACTCTAGGGGCCTGTTTGGATAGGAGTATTGGGTTTCGCAGTTTACACTGATGCATCGCAGTTGGGTGTGGGTTGCGTCCCGATGCAGCACGGTAAGGTTGTGGCTTACGCGTCGCGTCAGTTGAAGCCCCATGAGCAGAATTACCCCACCCACGACCTTGAGTTGGCAGCGATCATCTTTGCGCTGAAGATGTGGAGGCATTACCTCTATGGAGAGGAGTTCGAGCTCTTTACCGATCATAAGAGCTTGACATATTTGCAGTCCCAGTCGGAGCTCAACATGCGTCAGAGACGTTGGGTCGAGTTCCTGACGGACTACGATTGTGACATCGCTTACCATCCGGGTAAGGCGAATGTCGTGGCAGATGCTCTCAGTAGGCAGCCCTTGGGCATGGCCGCCCATATGGCTGTCCGTCGTTGGAGGCTTCTGGAGGAGGCCGCTTGCTGGATCAGTGTTCGAGAGACTCCTGCGGGTGGCTTTTTGGCCAGGCTAGTGGTGCAGCCAGTCCTTCTCAACGATATCCGCACGGCTCAGGCTCAAGATCCGCATTAAAAAGTCCTCTCTGAAGGCGTCGCCTGGGGCGAGCGTCCAGACTACCAGATTCGCGCGGACGGGATCCTACGGTTCAGAGGCCGAGTATGCATTCCCGACGACGTAGAGCTGAAGCGGAAGATTCTGGACGAGGCCCATCGTTCGAGGTACACAGTGCATCCTGGTGGCACGAAGATGTACAGGGGCCTTCGTCGTGGCTACTGGTGGCGCGGGATGAAGACGGATATTGCCCGTTTCGTTGCCCGATGCTTAGTATGCCAGCAGGTGGAAGTCAGAGCAGATCACCATGGACTTCGTCTCGGGTTTGCCGAGGTCACGTTCGGGTTGCGATGCCATCTGGGTGATCGTCGACCGGCTGACGAAGTCTGCTCATTTCCTCCCCATCCGACTCACCGATTCTCTGGACACCCTGGCGCAGTTGTTCGTATCAGAGATTGTTCGTCTCCATGGCACTCCCGTCAGCATCATTTTCGATCGAGACGCGTGTTTTACTTTGAGGTTCTGGCGTAGCCTCCAGCACGCCCTTGGTACGAACCTCCACTTCAGTACAGCGTTTCATCTGCAGACGGACGGCCAGTCGGAGAGGACGATCCAGACTCTTGAGGACATGCTGCGAGCCTATGTTCTCGATTTTGGGGGCAGTTGGGAGAGGCACCTTCCGTTGGTGGAGTTTGCCTACAACAACAGCTACCACTCGAGTATCCGGATGGCTCCTTACGAGGCGCTCTATGACCACAGCTGCAGGTCCCCCTTGTGTTGGAATGAGGTCGGGGAGCGCCAGTTGGAGGGACTAGAGACGTTCACCAGACCTCAGAGATGGTGAAGACGATTCGCGAGCGTATCCGAGTCGCTCAGAGTCGTCAGAAGTGCTACGCCGACCGTCGTCGCCGTGAGCTCACCTTCGAGGTTGGTGACCATGTCTTCTTGAAGGTGTCCCCGATGAAGGGCATCTTCAGTTTCGGTGTGCGGGGCAAGCTGAGTCCGCGTTTCATTGGGCCGTTCCTCATCCTCAAGCGAGTTGGGGAGGTGGTCTATCGCATAGCTCTGCCCCCACAGTTGGCTCAGGCCCATGACGTCTTCCATGTCTCGCAGCTGAGGCGTTATGTCCACGATCCTGCTCACGTCATCCCGTTCGAGCCGCTCGTCTTCGAGCCGGACTTGTCTTTCGTCGAGCAGCCGATTGAGATCCTGGACCGCCGCGAGAAGAGGCTCCGCACCAAGACTGTCCAGCTGGTCAAGGTGCGATGGCAGCACCGTTCCGGTGCCGAGGCCACTTGGGAGCTCGAGGATGCATGACGCGTATCCGCATCTTTTCCCTTCTTAGATGTTCTTGTATTTATTTTGAGGACAAAATTTCCTAAGGGGGGGGAGAATGTTATATATGAATCACTTTTAGCCTTATGGTAACCATTGGAGCATTCTGGCAGTTTTTGAGTTTTTTTTCGTTTTTCGATCGGAACCGCTAAAATTTTGGACTGTTAGCTATCATCCTGAGTTTGAGGACTCCGATTGAAAATCTAACTGCATATTATGTGTCCTGGTGCCATTTCAAGCCACTCACGAAAATTTCATCGAATTCCGGTACGTTTCAGAATTTCACAGTTCCGGGGCGTATCCGGGTTTTGACCGAGCGAGAAGTCATTGGGAAAGTTGACTTGGTCAAAGTGGGCCCATGACTTGGTCAACCCCTTTTGTTTTTTTGTGTGGTTGGGTTGACCCAAGTCAAAGCTCACTTAAGCCTCACTAATCCTCTCTTAAACCCTAATTAAACCTAGTTAGCCTAATCTAAGTGAGTGTTGACTTATAAGTGAAGCTAAAATATCTCCCCCCACTATTCATCATCTTCCCCAATTAAATTTCTCTCTCCCCTCTCTCTTTTTCCACCATATGACCTAGCTAGAAGGCTTGGATCCAAAAACCCAAAGAAGAGAAAGGTTAGGTGAGCTCCGGATCTACCTTCCGGTGGTCTCGGATTCGAGTTCCCACGTGTATGACCCCCTCTCACGCCCTCTTTTCTCCTCTGATTTCAGCCACCTTGAGGGCTGAAGGAGATCTTGGTGGTGGTGGTCCTTGAGGAGGTGTTTCGGTGCACGAAGAGCTCCCGATCCCCTTCCCTTCCTTTCCTCTCCTAGGGTAAGCCTTCTTTCCTTCCTTTTCTTGCTTAGATGCATGTTAGGAGGGTGTTTTTGGGTGTTGGTGGCTGTTGGTGGCCATTGGTGGCCGGTGAGAGGTGGTAGGGTGGCTCGGGCAGGATGGCAGGGCAGGCGGGCTGGCAGGCCGGCTCGGGTAGGTAGGCAGGCAGGCTGGGCGCGCTGGGCGCGTGCTGCCGGGCGCGCTGGGCGTGTGCTGTCGGGCGCGTGCTGCAAGGCGCGCTGGGCGCATGCTGTCAGGCGTACGAGCGAGCGTGTGCTGGGCGCGTGCTGCCAGGCGCGCTGGGCGCGTGCTGACGGGCGTACGAGCAGAGCGGGTGCTGGGCGCTGGGCGCCGTGCGGGCAGAGGCGAGCACGCGGAGCGCTGCGCAGGGGCACAGTGCATGCTGTGCGCGCGGAGAGGTGAGCGGGTGCTGCGCAGGGGGCGCAGTGAGCGCAGGGCGAGCAGGCTATGCGCGCGCGATGAGGCGAGCGGTGGTGCACGCGGGGTGCGCGCGGGGCGAGGTGCTGGGGCGCTAGGCGTGCAGGTGTGCACGCGAGTCGCCGCGCTGGGGCGCAGTGAGCGCGCGGTGCACCCGGGGAGTTTCGGCAGGGTGTCCGGGCGTGCAGGCTGGGCTCGGCAGTGCGCCTGGGCGCGCGGGCTGGGACGCGGCGGTGCGCCCGGGGCGGGTGGCTGTGCGGATGGTTGCCGGGGGGCTCGGGAGTGAGTCGGGGTGCTCGGACTCGCGTGCGTACAGGCCGTATGTACGCTTGTCTGAGTATTGTGTATTTTTAGTGTATTTTTGTGGTATTTGTGTATTTTACTCACCAAGTTGATTACCCTGTCTTGCAGATCTTGACGGACGGTCGCGCGACGACCCGGTTATTGGTGAGTGGGACAACCCAACCCAGTTGGGAGGCGCTATATGCACTTGGGCGTATACCGTCCTCCCCTGGGGCACCATAGTTAATATTAACTTGTTAATATGTAATCTAAGCAAGCATGATTAATGTGTAGAATGCATGCCACCCTAGACTTGTATGTTAGGGACTTGCACCCTTAGGATATTCGTAAGAGCTATGCATCCTGTCACCTTGTTCTCATGCTAGGAAAGCCTCAACCTATGCATGTGTCCTACTAGTTTGATTTATTAAATTAAATGTGAGCATATGTCTATTAGTATGCCTTGGGGAATATTAAGGGGGCCTTGCGAGGTCAACATTGAGACCCGGGCTAGGGTACTCCGTGTTCCTTGTTTGGTTGTCGGGATGTCCTATATCGGGACCTCAGGTTGCCCTCCCAAGGTTTTTTTTTCCTCATTTTTATCATATATGTTCCCTGCATCTTGGTTATGCGCCCTGGAGGAATTCTAAGAATTCAAGACATTAGAGTTGTTGAGATGTGTTGTCGGCGGATCCGAGTGGATCATATGCGTATGGATAGGCTGTTCTGTTCCCTTCGTTGGATCCGTGTAGAGACTGCCTCAGCGTTAGAAAGGTCGTCCCGTGAGAGGGCTCCCATCAGTAGGCACCTCCTGATTTGGGACGGACTGTGCTGAATGTGGGAGTGGCCAAGCGACCTACGGAGTGGAGGAGAGACTATCGGTGGACCAAGGGTGACCAACAGCCTAGTCAGTCCCAATATCCTATGTCACCATATTGAGGGGTGAGGGTGAGGGTGCGGTGGGTCGGCGATGTGGCTGTTGGACGAGCGGCTGCTCAACAAAAGACAAGTCCGGCTCAAAGACGAGCGGCTCGAACGGGATGACGTGAGCAGGATCGTGGACATAGCGCCTCAGCTGCGAGACATGGAAGACGTCATGGGCCTGAGCCAACTGTGGGGGCAGAGCTATGCGATAGGCCACCTCCCCAACTCGCTCGAGGATGAGGAACGGCCCAATGAAACGCGAACTCAGCTTGCCCCGCACACCGAAACGGAAGATGCCCTTCATCGGGGACACCTTCAAGAAGACATGGTCACCAACCTCGAAGGCGAGCTCACGACGACGACGGTCGGCGTAGCTCTTCTGACAACTCTGAGCGACTCGGATACGCTCGCGAATCGTCTTCACCATCTCTGAGGTCTGGTGAACGATCTCTGGTCCCTCCAACTGGCGCTCTCCGACCTCGTCCCAACACAAGGGAGACCTACAGCTGCGGCCATAGAGCGCCTCGTAAGGAGCCATACGTATACTTGAGTGGTAGCTGTTGTTGTAGGCAAACTCCACCAACGGAAGGTGCCTCTCCCAATTGCCCCCAAAATCGAGAACACATGCTCGCAGCATGTCCTCTACGGTCTGGATCGTCCTCTCCGACTGGCCGTCCGTCTGCGGATGAAACGTTGTACTGAAGTGGAGGTTCGTACCAAGGGCGTGCTGGAGGCTACGCCAAAACCTCGAAGTAAATCGCGCGTCTCGATCAGAAATGATGCTGACGGGAGTGCCATGGAGACGAACAATCTCTAAGATGAACAACTGCGCCAGGGTGTCCAGAGAATCGGTGAGTCAGATGGGGAGGAAATGAGCAGACTTCGTCAGCCGGTCGACGATCACCCAGATGGCATCGCGACCCGAACGTGACCTCGGCAAACCCGAGACGAAGTCCATGGTGATCTGCTCCCACTTCCACTGAGGGATCTCAATGGACTGCAGCTTCCCCGCAGGGCGCTGATGCTCCGACTTCACCTGCTGGCATACTAAGCATCGGGCAACGAAACGGGCAATATCCGTCTTCATCCCGTGCCACCAGTAGCCACGACGAAGGCCCCTGTACATCTTCGTGCCACCAGGATGCACTGTGTACCTCGAACGATGGGCCTCGTCCAGAATCTTCTGCCTCAGCTCTGCGTCGTCAGGAATGCACACTCGGCCTCTGAACTGCAGGATCCCGTCCTCGCGAATCTGGTAGTCCGGACGCTCGCCCGGGGCGACGCCCTCAGAGAGGACTATAAAATGCGGATCCTGAGCCTGAGCCGTGCGGATATCGTCGAGAAGGACTGGCTGCACCACTAGCCTGGCCAAAAAGCCACCCGCAGGAGTCTCTCGAACACTGATCCAGCAAGCGGCCTCCTCCAGAAGCCTCCAACGACGGACAGCCATATGGGCGGCCATGCCCAAGGGCTGCCTACTGAGAGCATCTGCCACGACATTCGCCTTACCCGGATGGTAAGCGATGTCACAATCATAGTCCGTCAGGAACTCGACCCAACGTCTCTGACGCATGTTGAGCTCCAGCTGGGACTGCAAATATGTCAAGCTCTTATGATCAGTAAAGAGCTCGAACTCCTCGCCATAGAGGTAATGCCTCCACATCTTCAGCGCAAAGATGATCGCTGCCAACTCAAGGTCGTGGGTGGGGTAATTCTGCTCATGGGGCTTCAACTGACGCGACGCGTAAGCCACAACCTTACCGTGCTGCATCAGGACGCAACCCACACCCAACTGCGATGCATCCGTGTAAACTGTGAACCCACCACTCCCAGACGGAAGGGTAAGAACTGGCGCTGAGGTGAGCCTTCGCTTCAACTCCTGGAAGCTCTCCTCACAGGACGGGGACCACTCGAACCGGACATCCTTCCGAGTGAGGTTACAAACCTCCTGTAATAACCCGCCAAGCCCAGGAAGCTCCGAATCTCTGTGGGGTTCGACGGTCGACGCCAATTCGACACGGCGAGCGTCTTCTCCGGGTCCACAGATATGCCCTCGCCGGATATCACATGGCCCAGAAAGGCCATACGCTCCAACCAAAACTCGCACTTGCTGAACTTGGCGAACAACTGATGTCTGGCCAAAGTCTCAAGGACAGTGCGAAGATGGTGAGCGTGCTCCTCAAGACTCCTCGAGTACACCAATATGTCATCGATGAATACTACCACAAAGGAGTCGAGGAAGGGCCGAAACACCCGGTTCATCAGATCCATGAAGGCCGCCGGCGCATTCGTCAACCCGAATGGCAGTACTCTGAACTCATAGTGCCCATACCGGGTACGAAAGGCCGTCTTCAGAATGTCTGACTCCCGGATCTTCAGCTGGTAGTAGCCCAAGCGGAGATCGATCTTGGAAAAGACACGCGCTCCCTGGAGCTGGTCAAACAGATCGTCGATCCGCGGCAAGGGGTACTTGTTCTTTACTGTCCGTTTGTTCAGCTGCCTGTAATCGATACAAAGCCGCAGCGAACCGTCCTTCCGGACGAACAGAACAGGGGCTCCCCACGGAGAAACACTCGAACGTGCGAAGCCCTTCTCCAGCAACTCCTCCAACTGCTCCTTGAGCACCCTCAGCTCTGCAGGGGCCATCCGGTACGGAGCTCTCGAAATCGGCTCGGTCCCCAGAATCAGATTGATCTCAAACTCGATCGCGCGATCCGGTGGTGACCCTGAAAGATCATCGGGGAAAACCTCGGGATACTCTGCCACGACCGGAGTCTGACTGATATCTGCCTGCAGCAGTGCGTCCTCCTGAGCAATGTACGCTAGAAAGCCCTCGCATCCTCCCTGAAGGAGTCTCCACGCCTGAATGGACGACACGAACCCCAAAGGGGCTACGTCACGATCGCCCACGAACTGGAAGGACCTCCGACCCGGAAGGTGGAAAGACACCGACTTGACAAAACAGTCGATGCTGGCGTGACTAGCTGCAAGCCAATCCATTCCCAGGATGGCATCAAAGTCCATCATCGCGAGCTCCACCAACTCCACTGGAAACTCATGCTCCGCAACCACCACCGTACACCCTCGGTACACAGAACGGAGGAGAATACGGTCTCCTACGGGCAATGATATCTCCAGGATAGCATCTAAAGGGGCGGACGCCACGCCCGTCCGTCTCGCGAAAGCGGGAGACACGAACGAGTGCGTGGCTCCGGAATCGAATAACACATATGCAGGGAGCTGGGAGATCTGAACAATACCTCGGACCACGCTGCCTGATGCCTGAGCCTCCTCTGCCGAAAGTGCTGCCGCTCGGCCCTGAACAAACTGCGGTTGAGGAGCAGGGGCACGCCTCGCCGGCTGCGCTGGCTGCCTCCTCTGGTCAGCTCGGCCACCCTGTGGCTGCTGCTGCTGACGCTGAGGCTGCTGCTACGGCTGGCGTTGAGGCTGCTGCTGCTGTTGGCGCTGAGCTGCTGCTGCTGGAACTGCTGCGGCTGGCACTGAGGCTGCTGCTGCTGGGGAGGCAGCACGCGGGGTCAGCCAGCATCGGGGCAATTATACAAGATATGCCCGATGCGCTGACAGTGGTAACAGCGCCGCATCTCTGGTCATCTGGACTGGACTGGCACTACCGCGATGGGTGCTGGACCTCGCACTGGCACCACGTCTGTTGGAGGAGAGGCAGCCGCTAACTGATCAAAGCGGGGCCTCTTCTTCTTGCGCTGTCCCTGGTCCTGGCTCCTGGGTGGTCTCTGGTCTGCCGAAGGGGTCGCAACCCTCACGAGGATCCTGAGGTCTCGCTCGACTGTCTTCGCCCGAGACACCAAGTCAGAGTACCTCGTGAATGCCTGGGAGGTGACATGCACCCGAATGGCGCTGCTGAGACCGAGCTCAAAACGACGGCACCTCGTCTCCTCGTCCATCACCAAAGCTGGGGCGAATCTGGACAGCCTCGTGAAGCGCGTGGAGTAGTCAGCGACAGACATAGAGCCCTGCGTCAGCTGCTCAAACTCCTACATCACTATCTGGCGCGTCGAGAACGGGAAGTACTCCTCCAAGAAATACCTCCAGAATCCTGCCCATGTAAGCTGCTCCACTCCCTCGGGGATATCCACTGATCGGGTAGCCCACCAGTCGGCGGCGCTACCCTTCAGCATAAAAGTGGCCAGGGAGACTCGCTGGCGGTCGGTGCAAAGCATGGTCGAGAAGATCGCATCCACCTCCATCAACCAACGCTCTGGGGCAAGGGGATCCGCCGTCTGGCCATGGAACTCGGGAGGGTGGAGCTTCAGAAAGGCAGCGAGGCCGCTCTGCTGCACTCGCGCTGCAGCCTCTAGCCCCACCTCCCTCTCCTGGGGATCCTGAACTCTCACCGCCGGAACCACCACGGGGACTGGGGGTACGTCGGGTACCACAGGCGGATCTGCCACCAAGGGGACCTGTGGAACTGCATCACGGGCCGCCCTCAGCTCCTGAATCTCTCTAGCCTGCTCAGCCAACACCCTCGTCTGGGCCTCTAATGCCCTGGTCTGTGTCTCCACCAAATCCGCTATCCGCGCGAACGCGCGCTCCCAGGCAAGAGGCTCCTGCGCCGATCCTGGCCTCACAGCCGTGGACTCTCCAGTAGCATCCTCGCCTCTGGTAGGTCCGGAAACCTCCAAAGGTCGAGAGGGACCACGTCCGCGCCGTCCTCTGCGAGGAGGCATATCAGCAACCTAAGAAAACCAGACACTAGGATCAGAATACTCATATAGAAATCCTAGGACTCATCTCTACGAGAAACAAGACAACTGGCTCTCACAGGACCTGGCTCTGATACCAACTTTTGTCACGCCCCAGGGCGGTCGTCCCCGGGACGCGGCAAGTGTATACATGATATCAGCAGTCTATACAGGAGATCAATAAAATACTCTAAACAACAACTAAAATGACAACACAGACGAAAGCAAGGCTGACATGATATATACACAGATAGCGGAAGCTAAAAGACTGAGTCTGTAATTCAAAAACATACTACAGACTCGATACATAATCAACTGTCCTGTGAGAGCCAATATACACACATACATCCAAATAATATACAAACGGTGCCCAAGCACGGAAATATATACATACAATCAAAAGAAAGGATGCTGATGGCCTCTAACACTCGCGGGACGTGGCGCTACTCCGCTACTGATGAAATCTCTCAGGGAGCTCCTCCTTCTGGTCCGACTCAGTGATAACTGGAGAAAAATTATGCGAGGGGTGAGCCACACGCTCAGTGAATAGCACAACCCATGCATCACAATGATATTAACCACAAATAAATAATCAAGCCTCAAAGTGGCAGGAACTACACAATCCAGTGGGTCGCTACATCGCCGACCCACCACACCCTCACCCTCACCCCTCAATAGGTGACATAGGATATTGGGACTTACTAGGCTGTTGGTCATCCATACACAAATCCAGTGGGTCGCTACATGGCCGACCCACCACACCCTCACCCTCACCCCTCAATATGGTGACATAGGATATTGGGACTGACTAGGCTGTTGGTCACCCTTGGTCCACCGATAGTCTCTCCCCACTCCGTAGGCCGCTTGGCCACTCCCACATTCAGCACAGTCCGTCCCAAATCAGGAGGTGCCTACTGATGGGAGCCCTCCACGGGACGACCTTTCTAACGCTGGGGCAGTCTCTACACGGATCCAACGAAGGGAACAGAACAGCCTATCCATACGCATATGATCCACTCGGATCCGCCGACAACACATCTCAACAACTCTAATGTCTTGAATTCTTCAGAATTCCTCCAGGGCGCATAACCACGATGCGGGGAATATATAAGATAATAATGAGGAAAAGAAACCTTGGGAGGGCAACCTGAGGTCCCGATATAGGACATCCCGACAACCAAACAAGGAACACGGAGTACCCTAGCCCGGGTCTCAATGTTGACCTCGCAAGGCCCCTTAATATTCCCCAAGGCATACTAATAGACATACGCTCGCATTTAATTTAATAAATTAAACTAATAGGACGCATGCATAGGTCGAGGCTTCCTAGCATGATAACAAGGTGACAGGATGCATGGCTCTTACACATATCCTAAGGGTGCAAGTCCCTAACATACAAGTCTAGGGTGGCATGCATTCTACACACTAATCATGCGTGCATGGATTACATATTAACAAGTTAATATCAACTATGCTGCCCCAGGGGAGGACGGTATACGCCCAAGTGCATATAGCGCCTCCCAACTGGGTTGGGTTGTCCCACTCACCAATACCCGGGTCGACGAGTGACCGTCCGTCAAGATCTGCAAGACAGGGTAATTAACACGGTGAGTAAAATACACAATACAACAAAAATATGCTAAAAATACCCCACACTCGGACAAACATACATACGGCCCGTACGCACGCGAGTTCGAGCACCCTGACTCACCCGAACCCCCCGGGCAGCCATACGCACGGCCACCCGCCCCGGGCGCACAGCCGCGCCCCCAGACGCACTGCCGAGCCCCCCACCCGCACGCCCAGGCACGCTGCACCCTCGGGCGCACGCACGCGCACGCCCGCGCGCACCGCGCGTCCAGCCCTGGGTGCACACGCGCGCACTGCGCCCCAGCGCAGCGCCCAGCGCGCACACCCGCATTCACTGGGCTCCAACACAGTGCCCCGAACGCCCGCCTGCTCGCCCTACGTACTGCTCCCCCTGCGCAGTACCCGCACACCGCCCGCTCGCCCCGCCGCGTACACCGCACGCAACGCGCCCCTGCGCAGCGCTCCGCGCGCACTGCGCCCAGCACGCCCGACCGCACGCGCCCAGCGAGCCCGGCAGCACGCGCCCAGCGCTCTGGACCGCAGCTCGCCTGCCTGCGCCTGCCAGCCAGCCCCTGCCTGCCTGCGCGCGCAGGCCCGCGCTCACTCACGCCGGTGAGCCCGCAAGCACTCGAGCCAACCCTAACCCCTCCAACCGCCTCCAACCGCCCCCTCCAACCACCCAACAGCCATGAACACTCAAAAACACCTCCTAAACATGCATCTAACAAGAAAAGGAAGGAAAGAAGACTCACCCAAGGAGAGGAAAGGAAGGGGAGGAGATCGGGTGCTCTTCGCGCACCGAAACACCACCTCCAAGGCCACCACCACCAAGATCTCCTCTCAGCCAAGGAAGGGCTGAAAACTGAGGTGAAAAGGGGCCATGAGAGGGGGTCACACAAGAGGGAACTCGAATCCGAGACCATGCAAAGGTAGATCAGGTCCATACCTTTCTTTTCTCCTTCTAGGGTTTCTTGATCCAACACCTTTTACTAGGTCAAAAGGGGGATTAAAGAGAGGGAGAGAGAGCTTGAGAGAGTTGGAAGGGATGATGAATAGTGGGGGAGGTTTATGTTGTCGTGGGATTTATTTATGCTCACACACACACCACACACTCTCACACCCACTTAACTTAGGGCTAATTAATTAGGTTTAGGCTAGGTTTAGGTGCACTTAGGTGAGATTTGACCCTAGTCAGCCCAACCACACTAAAATCCAAAAGAGTTGACCAAGTCATGGGCCCACATTGACCAAGTCAAGTCTCCCAATGACTTCTCGCTCGGTCAAAACCCGGATACGCTTCGGAACTGTGAAATTCTGAAACGTTACCGGAATTCGATGAAATTTTTGTGAGTGGCTTGAAATGGCACCAGGACACATAATATGCAGTTAGATTTTCAATCGGAGCCCTCTAACTCAGGGTGATAGCTAAAAGTCCAAAATTTTAGCGGTTCCAATCGAAAAATGAAAAAGCTGAAAAACTGCCAGAATGTTCCAATGGTTACCAGAAGGCTAAAAAGTGACACATATATAACATATATTATGCAAGAGGTGGTCATCATTCCTTCCACGGGACTGCATGGTCAAAGAGTACAAGGACAATATGTAACAAAGACCCATTGAAAAGAGTACTAACTCATGCTTTGCTAGCTAATTAACACTAATAGTGGCAAGTGAAACTGATAAAAATAACTATGTTGACAAATTTATTCGGGATGAAGTGGATTGATTAACTACCCCTCATGTTTTCTGAAGAACGTCTTCACTTAATAAACATAAATTGCAAGGCTGCTCGAATATGGACATTAACTATCATGTCATTAACCTCTTTTATCGTGTCATTAACCATGCTAGTTTTTAAAAAAATTACAAAGTGCTATTCGGCCCTGCCTCCATGATAATAAAGCATTCTTGATATGATGATCATACCAAGGGTTTAATTATGGAACCCTCCTTGCTCCATGATCACTTAATACACCTATTGTTGTGCTAATTTAAGAATTCTGCCATGTATCCTTTAATCATTTTAATAGAATCCACCAACCTTTTTTCTCTGGAAAAATTAAAACACACACAATGGTTTATGCAAATGAAATGGTTACTTTATACCATGATTTATGCAATAGAATTAGTCACTTTATGCAATGGTTTATGCAATAGAAATTCATTATGCAATGCTTTATTCATTTCAAATGGAACCATAAAACCATAAAAGATGGAGTTTGTTGAATGAAAATAGAAACTCAATAGAACTTGATGTTCTTTACTGCTTGCCTCAAGTGACAGACATCTAATTTCAACCAAAGGGTACCAATTTTGATTACAAATGTCCATTAGTTTGCATAATCAATGAGTTTATAGTGTAGATGAGTTTTTTTTTCTTCTTCTCATGCTATTCTGCTTCATTGTTTGGTATAATTAGTTTTTATTATTTATATAACTCTTATGCATGGTAATTTTTCAGGTAGACATGAATAATTTTCGGGGAAGGCTAGCATCTCTCATATTGCAGAAAAATGAGACTTTAACATCGGAAGCAATCGATTGAGGATCTTAGACCTTAATTTGTATTTTTTTGTAACATGTCATAACAATGATGTGTAATGCGCTTACATTTTGAAGTTACTAGCTCTTGATGTTTTGTAACTTAAACAATGTTTTTATCCCACATTGATTGTATATAAAATATGAAAGAAGCATTGCAGGTGAGATGCGTTTAACAAGTAACGTGTGAAAAATGACAAGACTACAATGCTTTATAACATGTGGTATTCATGAGTTGGTACGCATGTGATATTACAATATTATGTAATAGGTGTAGTTTGTGAAAAGTTGTGTGTGTAAATATGATTTCAGATAGTGAGTAAATTGGATATGTATGTAATTTAAGTCTACAGGTAGTTGAGTAATTTCATAAATATACGTAATCGGTGAGTTGTATGTAAGTAACTAAATCTTAAAACACGTCCAGAGATATTGATAGCTTCGTAGTGAATGTGTACGTATGTAATTTAGACCGACAGGTAGTTAAGTCATTTCACCAATATATGTAACCGGTGAGTTGTATGTAGGTAACTGTGTCTTAAATCACATCTAAAGATATTGGTAATTTCAAACAGTGAGTAAACTCAAGCGTGTATGTATGTAATTTAAGCTTACAAGTAGTTAAGTAACGTTACCAATATATATAATCTGTGAGTTGTATGCAGGTAACTGTGTCTTTAAACACATCCAAAGATATTGGTAACTTGAGATAGTGAGTGTGTATGCATGTATTTTAATTTCACTGGTAGTTAAGTCACTTTACCAATATATGTAACCGGTGAATTGGATGTAGGTAACTACATACGTATTAAAATACATCCAGAGATATTGATAGCTTCAGAAAGTGAGTAAATTCAAGTGTGTATTTATGTAATTTAAGCCTACATGTAGTTAGGTCACTTCACCGAAATATGTAATCGGTGAGTTGTATGTAGGTAACTGCGTCTTTAAACACATTTAGAGGTATTGGTAGCTTTGAAAAGTGAGTAAATTCAAGCGTGTATATATGTAATTTAAGTCTACATGTAGTTAAGTCACTTCACAGATATATGTAACCTGTCACACCCCAGGGTGGCCGTCCCTGAGATGTGGCAGGGACATAAATATCAGCAGTCTATACAGGAGATCAATAACATACTTTAAACAACATCAAAATGACAACACAGACAACAATGAGGCTGACATAATATATACAAATAGCGGAATCTCAAACGACTGAGTCTGCAATTCAAAGACATATTACAGACCTGATACATAATCAACTGTCCTGTGAGAGCCAATATATACAATGACATCCAAATACAAGTATGTGCCCAAGCACGGAATACAATACATACAATCCAAACGGGGATGCTGATGGCCTCTCACTCGCAGAACGTGACGCTGCTCCACTACTGCTGATGTGCCTCAGGGAGCTCCTCCTTCAGATCCGACTCAGATATCACTGGAGAAAAATATATTCAAGGGGTGAGCCACACACTCAGTGAATAGCACAACCCATGCATCACAATTCATATCAACCTTATACAATTCAATATCCCCTAACACGGGAGCAACAACAACATTCTAATGGGTCGTTTCATCGCCAACCCACCTCCCCCCCTCACCCTCACCCTTTCCGAGGGGTGACATGGGCCTCTTGGGGCATACTAAACCGCTCTCCACCCCTGGTCCACCCGGTAGCCTCTCCCACCCTCGTAGCCTCGACCTAGTCCACTCCAACTACCAGTACTGTCTGACACATCGGAGGTACCGGACGGAAGCCCTCTGTCAGGTCAGCCATCGTCAGGGAGTTCCTACCTCGGATCCAACCAAAAAGAGAAGACAGCCTACTCACACGGATACGATCCTCATGGATCCGTCGACACCGATTGCAACTCTACTAATGTCATGAATTCTCTAGAATTCCTCCAGGGCGCATAACTAAGATGCGGGGAGACATATATCATAACCACAAGGTTACAATATTCTCTAAGGCATGCTTGTAACTATATGCTCACATTTGATTTAATTAAATTAAACTAGGTTGGAACATGCGTAGTTCGGGGCAAGGTGTCTAGACATGCATAGGCCGCTATACATGATATAAGGGTGCATATCCCTAGCATACAAAGTCTAAGGTGGCATGGATATATCATATTAATCATGCATGCATAGCTTTAAATACATGTTAATATGCAACTATGGTGCCCCAGGGGAGGGCAATGCACGCCTACGTGCATCGAACGCCTCCCTACTGGGTTGGATTGTCCCACTCACCAAAACCTGGGTCGTCGCGTGACCGTCCGTCAAGATCTGCAAGACAGGGGCATTCAATAGGGTGAGTAAACTACACAAAAACATAAGAAATTTACTAGAAATACCCAATACTCGGACAAGCATGCATACGGGCCAGCACGCACGCGAGGACGCGCGTACGAACGCGAGTCCGAGTGCCCCGACACCCTCCCGAACCCACGGGCAGCCTTACGCACGGCCACCCGCACGCGCACGCATGAAGGCGCACTCGTGCACGCGCCCCTGCACCCCGGGCACACTGCCGCTGTCACACCCCAGGGCGGCCATCCCCGGGACGCGGCAAGTGTATACATGATATCAGCAGTCAATACAGGAGATCAATAACATACCCTGAACAACAACTAAAATGACAACACAAACAAAAGCAAGGCTGACATGATATATACACAGATAGCAGAAGCTAAAAGACTGAATCTGTAACTCAAAGACATATTACAGACTCGATACATAATCAACTGTCCTGTGAAAGCCAATATATATAAATGACATCCAAATATAATACAAACGCGTGCCCAAGCACGGAATATAATACATACAATCAAAAGGGATGCTGATAGCCTCTAAAACTCGCGGGACGTGGCGCTGCTCCGCTACTGATGAAGTCACTCGCGGAGCTCCTCCTCTAGATCCGACTCAGATAACACTGGAGAAATAGATTATGCGAGGGGTGAGCCACACGCTTAGTGAACAACACAACCCATGCATCACAATTTATATTAACCACCAGATATGATTAACCACAATAATCATTCAAGCCTCTAAGTGGCAGGAACTAAACAATCCAGTGGGTCGCTATATCGCCGACCCACTACACCCTCACCCTCACCCCTCAATAGGTGACATAGGATATTGGGACTTACCAGGCTGATAATCATCCTTACACAAATCCAGTGGATCGCTACATCGCCGACCCACCACACCCTCACCCTCACCCCTCAATAGGTGACATAGGATATTGGGACTGACTAGGCTGTTGGTGACCCTTGGTCCACCGATAGTCTCTCCTCCACTCCGTAGCCGCTTGGCCACTCCCACATTCAGCACAGTCCGTCCCAAATCAGGAGGTGCCTACTGATGGGAGCCCTCTCACGGGACGGCCTTTCTAACGTTGGGGCAGTCTCTACACGGATCCAACGAAGGGAACAGAACAGCCTATCCATACGCATATGATCCACTCGGATCCGCCGACAAACACATCTCAACAACTCTAATGTCATGAATTCTTCAGAATTCCTCCAGGGCGCATAACCAAGATGCGGGGAACATGTATAATAATAATAACAAGGTTATAATATTATTGGGAAAAGAAACCCTCGGAGGGCAACATGAGGTCCCGATATAGGACATCCCGACAACCAAACAAGGAACACGGAGCACCCTAGCCCGGGTCTCAATGTTGACCTCGCAAGGCCCCTCCCTATAATATTATCTAAGGCATGCTAATAAACATGTGCTAGCATTTAATTTAATAAATTAAACTAGTAGGACGCATGCATAGGTCGAGGCTTCCTAGCATGAGAACAGGGTGACAGGATGCATGGCTCTTACACATATCCTAAGGGTGCAAGTCCCTAACATACAAAGTCTAGGGTAGCATGCATACTACATTTTAATCATGCTTGCATGGATTACACATTACACAAGTTAATATAGCCTATGGTGCCCCACGGGAGGACAGTATACGCCCAACTGCATATAGCGACTCCCTACTGGGTTGGGTTGTACCACTCACCAACAACCGGGTCGTCGCACGACTGTCCGTCAAGATCTGCAAAATAGGGTAATCAATTCGGTGAGTAAAATACACAAATACACCAAAATACTCTAAAAATACACAACACTCGGGCAAACGTACATACGGCCCGTACGCACGCGAGCCCGAGCACCCCAACTCAATCCCGAACCCCCGGGCAGCCGTACACACGGCCACCCGCCCCGGGCGCACAGCCGAGCGCCAGCCCGCGCGCTTAGACGCACTGCCGAGCCCAGCCCAGCCCGCACGCCCGGACACCCTGCCTAGCCCAGCCTGGACGCCCAGACCCGCCGCACGCCGCGCGCACGCTCGCGCGTGCCCGCGCGCACCGCGCGTCCAGCCCCGGGTGCAACCGCGCGCATTGCGCCCCAGCGCAGCGCCCCGCACGCGCACCCGCCCGCACTGCACCCCAGCGCAGCGCCCGCACACCTGCCCGCTCGCACCGACTGCTCGCCCTGCGCGCACTGCGCCCCCTGCGCAGCACCCGCACACCACCCGATCACCTCTCCGCGTGCACGCCCCTGCCCGCACAGTGCCCAGCGCCCAGCACCCGCTCGCTCGTACGCCGGACAGCACGCACCCGCGTGCACCGCGCGTCCAGCCCCGGGTGCATCCTCGTGCACTGCGACCCAGCGCAGCACCTCGCGCGCACACCCGCACACACTGCGCCCCAGCGCAGCACCCCGCGCGCACGCCCGCTCGCCTCCCCGTGCACACCGCACGCACTGCGCCCCTACGCAGCGCTCCGCGCGCACGCCGTCGCACTGCACCCAGTGCGCCCGACCGCGCGCGCCCAACGAGCCCGACAGCACGTGCCCAGCGCACCTGACAGCAGCTCGCCAGCCTGCCTGCCTGTACATGCCTGCCTGCGCGCACGTGCGCCGATGAGCCCGCATGCACCCGAGCCAACCCTACCACCTCCCTCAGCCCTCCCCCACCCCAACCACTCATGCCCACCTTGCACACCCAAGAACACATCCTAAATATGCATCTAAACAAGAAAAGGAAGGGAAGAAAGCTCACCCAAAGGGAGGAAGGGAAGGGAAGGAGATCGGGTGCTATTCGCGCACCGATTTGCCACCTCCAAGACCACCACCACCAAGATCTCCACTCAGCCCTAGCAAGGCTGAAAACTGAGGAGAAAAGGGACCATGAGAGGGGGTCACACATGAGGGAAATTGGAAATGAAACCGTGGAAAGATAGATCGGGTCCTCACCTATCTTTTCTCCTTCTAGGGTTTCTTGATTCAACACCTCTAGCTAGATCAAAAGTGGGAATAAAGAGAGGATGAGAGAGCTTGAGAGAGCTTTTGAGAGAGAAGAAGATGAATAGGGCATTTACTATGCTTGGTCGTGGACTTTAAGTCCCCACACACACACCACACACACTCACACACTCACCAGTTAGTGAAAAAAAGATTAGGTTAAGCTAGGTTTAGGTTAGGTTTAGATGCACTTTGACCCTAGTCAACCCAACCACACTAAAAACCAAAACCCATTGACCAAGTCAAGGGTCAACCTTGACCAAGTCAAGTCTCCCAATGACTTTTCGCTTGGTCAAAACCCGGATACGATTCGGAACTGTGAAATTCTGAAACATTACCGGAATTCGATGAAATTTTTGTGAGTGGCTTGAAATGGCACCAGGACACATAATATGCAGTTAGATTTTCAATCGGAGTCCTCAAACTCAGGATGATAGCTAAAAGTCTAAAATTTTAGCGGTTCCGATCGAAAAATGAAAAGCTGAAAAAAAACTGCCAGAATGTTCCAATGGTTACCAGAAGGCTAAAAAGTGACACATATATAACAAAAACCACCACCACCTCAGCCTCTTCTCAGCCCAAGAATGGCTGAAAACAGAGGAGAAAGGAAGCCATGAGAGGAGGTCAACCAAGGGGAAAACAAATCTAAGACCATGGAAAGGTAGATCAAGTCCTTACCAATCTTTTCTCCTTCTAGGGCTTTCTTGTTCAAGCTCTTCTACTAGCTCAAAAGGAGGAAACAAGGGAAGGGGAGATATGGATTTTGTGTGTGAGTGAGAGAGAGAGAGAGATGGGAAGAAGAGAGAAGGGGGACGCCCACTTAAAGGCCACACACACACACACTCACACACTTAGAAAAAAATTAGGTTTTTGTGTTTGACTTTGGGTCAACCTAACCACACAAACAAACAAAATGATTTGACCAAGTCAATGGTCAAACTTGACTTGGTCAAAGTCATCTTTGACTTGGTCAAGTCTCCCCATGACTTTTCGCTTGGTCAAAACCCGGATACGATTCGGAACTGTGAAATTCTGAAACGTTACCGGAATTCGATGAAATTTTCGTGAGTGGCTTGAAATGGCACCAGGACACATAATGTGCAGTTAGATTTTCAATCGGAGTTCTCAAGCTCAGGATGATAGCTAAAAGTCCAAAATTTTAGCGGTTCCGATCGAAAAAGAAAAAGTTGAAAAACTGCCAGAAATGTCCCAATGGTGACCCGAAGGCTAAAAGTGAAACATATATAACATTCTTCCCCCCTTAGGAAATTTTGTCCTCAAAATAAATACAAAAACATCTAGGAAGGGAAAAGATGCGGATATGCGCCACGCATGGCGTCCTCGCGCTCCCAAGTGGCCTCGGCACCAGAACGGTGCTGCCATCGCACCTTAACCAGCTGGACGGTCTTGGTGCGGAGCCTCTTCTCGCGTCGGTCCAGGATCTCGATCGGCTGCTCCACGAATGACAAGTCCGGCTCGAAGACGAGCGGCTCGAACGGGATGACGTGAGCAGGATCGTGGACGTAACGCCTCAGCTGCGAGACATGGAAGACGTCATGGGCCTGAGCCAGCTGTGGGGGCAGAGCTATGCGATAGGCCACCTCTCCAACCCGCTCGAGGATGAGGAACGGCCCAATGAAACGCGGACTCAGCTTGCCCCGCACACCGAAACGGAAGATGCCCTTCATCGGGGACACCTTCAGGAAGACATGGTCACCAACCTCGAAGGCGAGCTCACGGCGACGACGATCGGCGTAGCTCTTCTGACGGCTCTGAGCGACTCGGATACGCTCGCGAATCGTCTTGACCATCTCTGAGGTCTGGTGGATGATCTCTGGTCCCTCCAACTGGCGCTCTCCGACCTCGTCCCAACACAAGGGGGACCTGCAGCTGCGGCCATAGAGCGCCTCGTATGGTGCCATCCGGATACTCGAGTGGTAGCTGTTGTTGTAGGCAAACTCCACCAACGGAAGATGCCTCTCCCAACTGCCCCCAAAGTCGAGAACGCAAGCTCGCAGCATGTCCTCCAGGGTCTGAATCGTCCTCTCCGACTGGCCGTCCGTCTGCGGATGAAACGCTGTACTGAAGTGGAGGTTCGTACCAAGGGCGTGCTGGAGGCTACGCCAGAACCTCGAAGTAAATCTCGCGTCTCTATCAGAAATGATGCTGACGGGAGTGCCATGGAGACGAACAATCTCGGAGACAAACAACTGCGCCAGGGTGTCCAGAGAATCGGTGAGTCGGATGGGGAGGAAATGAGCGGACTTAGTCAGTCGGTCGACGATTACCCAGATGGCATCGCGACCCGAACGTGACCTCGGCAACCCTGAAACGAAGTCCATGGTGATCTGCTCCCACTTCCACTGAGGAATCTCAATGGACTGCAGCTTCCCGCAGGACGCTGATGCTCCGACTTCACCTGCTGGCATACCAAGCAACGGGCAACGAAACGGCCAATATCCGTCTTCATCCCGCGCCACCAGTAGCCACGACGAAGGCCCCTGTACATCTTCGTGCCACCAGGATGCACTGTGTACCTCGAACGATGGGCCTCGTCCAAGATCTTCTGCTTCAGCTCTGCGTCGTCAGGAATGCATACTCGACCTCTGAACCGCAGGATCCCGTCCTCGCGAATCTGGTAGTCCGGACGCTCGCCCCGGGCGACGCCTTCAGAGAGGACTAGAAAGTGAGGATCCTGCCCCTGAGCCGTGCGGATCTCGTCGAGAAGAACGGGCTGCACCACTAGCCTGGCCAAAAAGCCACCCGCAGGAGTCTCTCGAACGCTGATCCAGCAAGCGGCCTCCTCCAGAAGCCTCCAACGACGTACAGCCAAGTGGGCGGCCATGCCCAAGGGCTGCCTGCTGAGAGCATCGGCCACGACATTCGCCTTACCCGGATGGTAAGCGATGTCACAATCATAGTCCTTCAGGAACTCGACCCAACGTCTCTGACGCATGTTGAGCTCCGGCTGGGACTGCAAATAAGTCAAGCTCTTGTGATCAGTGAAGAGCTCGAACTCCTCGCCATAGAGGTAGTGCCTCCACATCTTCAGCGCAAAGATGATCGCTGCTAACTCTAAGTCGTGGGTGGGGTAATTCTGCTCATGGGGCTTCAACTGACGCGACGCGTAAGCCACAACCTTACCGTACTGCATCAGGACGCAACCCACACCCAACCGCGATGCATCGGAGTAGACTGCGAATCCACCACTCCCAGACGGAATGGTAAGAACTGGCGCTGAGGTGAGCCTTCGCTTCAACTCCAGGAAGCTCTCCTCGCAAGCTGGGGACCACTCGAACCGGACATCCTTCCGAGTGAGGCGGGTCAGAGGAACAGCTATCTTCGAGAAACCCTCGACAAACCTCCTATAATAACCCCCAAGCCCAGGAAGCTCCGAATCTCTGTGGGGTTCGACGGTCGACGCCAATTCGACACGGCGAGCGTCTTGTCCGGGTCCACAGATATGCCCTCGCCGGAAATCACGTGGCCCAGAAAGGCCATACGCTCCAACCAAAACTCGCACTTACTGAACTTGGCGAACAACTGATGTCGGGCCAAAGTCTCCAAGACAGTGCGGAGATGGTGAGCGTGCTCCTCAAGACTCCTCGAGTACACCAGAATATCATCGATGAAGACTACTACGAAGGAGTCGAGGAAGGGCCGAAACACCCGGTTCATCAGATCCATGAAGGCTGCCGGCGCATTCGTCAACCCAAACGGCAGTACTCTGAACTCGTAGTGCCCATAACGGGTACGAAAGGCCGTCTTCGGAATATCTGACTCCCGGATCTTCAGCTGATAGTAGCCCGAACGGAGATCGATCTTAGAAAAGACACGCGCTCCCTGGAGCTGGTCAAACAGATCGTCAATCCGTGGCAAGGGGTACTTGTTCTTCACGGTCCGCTTGTTCAGCTGCCTGTAATCAATACAAAGCCGCAGCGAACCGTCCTTCTTCCGCACGAACAAAACAGGGGCTCCCCACGGAGAAACACTCGGACGTGCGAAGCCCTTCTCAAGCAACTCCTCCAACTGCTCCTTGAGCACCTTCAGCTCTGCTGGGGCCATCCGGTACGGAGCTCTCGAAATCGGCTCGGTCCCCGGAATTAGATTAATCTCAAACTCGATCGCGCGATCCGGCGGTAATCCCGGAAGATCATCGGGGAAAACCTCTGGATATTCCTCCACGATCGGAGTCTGACTGATATCTGCCCGCAGTGGTGCGTCCTCCTCAGCAATATACGCCAGAAAGCCCTCGCATCCTCCCTGAAGGAGTCTCCACGCCTGGATAGATGACACGAACCCCAAAGGGGCTATGTCACGATCGCCCACGAACTGGAAAGACCTCCGACCCGGAAGGTGGAAAGACACCGACTTCGCAAAACAGTCGATGCTGGCGTGACTAGCTGAGAGCCAATCCATTCCCAGGATGGCATCGAAGTCCGTCATGGCGAGCTCTACCAACTCCACTGGAAACTCATGCTCCGCAATCACCACAGTACACCCTCGGTACGCAGAACGGAGGAGAATACGGTCTCCGATGGGCAATGATATCTCCAGCATAACATCAAGAGGGGCGGACACCACGCCCATCCGTCTCGCAAAAATGGGAGACACGAACGAGTGCGTGGCTCCGGAATCAAATAACACATATGCAGGGAGCTGGGAGATCAAAACAATACCTCGGACCACGCTACCCGAAGCCTGCGCCTCCTCGGTCGAAAGTGCTGCAACTCGGCCCTGAACAAACTGCGGCTGAGGAGCAGGGGCACGCCTCGCAGGCTGCACTGGCTGCCTCCTCTGGTCAACACGGCCACCCTGTGGCTGCTGCTGACGCTGAGGCTGCTGCTGCTGGCGCTGAGGCTGCTGCTGCTGGCGCTGAGGTGTTGCTGCTGGCGCTGAGGCTGCTGCTGCTGCTGTTGTAGCTGCTGCTGCTGCGGAGGCAGCACGCGGGGTCGGCCAGCATCAGGGCAAATATGAGCGATATGCCCGACGCGCCGACAATGGAAACAGCGCCGCTTCTCCGGCTGCATGGCCTGGACTGGTACTGCCGCAATGGGTGCTGGACCTCGCACTGGCACCACATCGACTGGAGTAGCGGCAGCCGCTGACTGATCAAAGCGGGGCCGCTTCTTCTTGCGCTGTCCCTGGTCCTGGCTCCTGGGGGTCTCTGGTCTGCAGAAGGGGTCAGAACCCCCAAAGGGACCCCAAGGTCTCGCTCGACTGTCTTCGCCCGAGACACCAAGTCCGAGTACCTCGTGAATGCCTGAGAGGTGACATGCACCCGAATGGTGCTAATGAGACCCATCTCGAAACGACGGCACCGCGTCTCCTCATCCATCACCAAGGCTGGGGCGAACCTGGAAAGCCTCGTGAAGCGTGTGGAGTAGTCAGCGACTGACATGGAGCCCTGCGTCAGCTGCTCGAACTCCCGCATCACGATCTGGCGCGTCAAAAACGGGAAGTACTCCTCCAGGAAATACCTCCGGAACCCCGCCCATAGAAGTCGCTCCACTCCCTCGGGGATGTCCACCGATCGGGTAGCCCACCAGTCGGCGGCGCTACCCTTCAGCATGAAGGTGGCCAGGGAGACACGCTGGCGGTCGGTGCAGTGCATGGTCGAGAAGATCTTGTCCACCTCCATCAACCAACGCTCAGGGGCAAGGGGATCCGCCGTCTGGCCATGGAACTCGGGAGGGTGGAGCTTCAGAAAGGCAGTGAGGCCACTCTGATGCACTCGCGCTGCAGCCTCTAGCTCCACCTCCCTCTCCAGGGGATCCTGAACTCCCACCACTGGAATCACCACGGGGACAGGGGGTACGTCGGGCACCACCGGTGGATCTGCCACCAAGGGGACCTGTGGAACTGCCTCGCGGGCCGCCCTCAGCTCCTGGATCTCTCGTGCCTGCTCAGCTAACGCCCTAGTCTGGGCCTCCAGTGCTCTGGTCTGAGTCTCCACCAGATCTGCTATCCGAGCGTAAGCACGCTCCCATGCAGGAGGCTCCTGCGCCAGTCCTGGCCCCATAGCCGAGGACTCTCCAGTAGCATCCTCGCCTCTGGTAGGTCCGGGAACCTCCAAAGGCCGAGAGGGACCACGTCCACGCATTCCTCTACGAGGAGGCATATCAGCAACCTAAGAAAACCAGACACTAGGATCAGAATACTCATATAGAAATCCTAGGACTCATCTCTAAGAAAAAACAATTGGCTCTGACAGGACCAGGCTCTGATACCAACTTTTGTCACGCCCCAGGGCGGCCGTCCCCGAGACGTGGCAAGTGTATATAATATCAGCAGTCTATACAGGAGATCAATAACATACTCTAAACAACATCAAAAATGACAACACAGACAACAATGAGGCTGACATAATATATACAAATAGCGGAAGCTCAAACGACTGAGTCTGTAATTCAAAGACATATTACAGACCCGATACATAATCAACTGTCCTGTGAGAGCCAATATATACAATGACATCCAAATACAAGTATGCCCAAGCACGGAATACAATACATACAATCAAAGGGGATGCTGATGGCCTCTCACTCGCAGAACGTGACGCTGCTCCACTACTGCTGATGTGCCTCGGGGAGCTCCTCCTTCAGATCCGACTCAGATATCACTGGAGAAAAATATATGCGAGGGGTGAGCCACACGCTCAGTGAATAGCACAACCCATGCATCACAATTCATATCAACCTCAATTAATTTATAGCCCCTAACACGGGAGCAACAACACATTCTAATGGGTCGTTTCATCGCCAACCCACCTCCCCCCTCACCCTCACCCTTTCCGGGGGTGACATGGGCCTCTTGGGGCATACTAGACCTCTCTCCACCCCTGGTCCACCCGGTAGCCTCTCCCACCCTCGTAGCCTCGACCTAGTCCACTCCAACTACCAGTACTGTCTGACACATCGGAGGTACCGGACGGAAGCCCTCTGTCAGGTCAGCCATCGCCGGGGAGTTCCTACATCGGATCCAACCAATAAGGAGAAGACAGCCTACTCACACGGATACGATCCTCATGGATCCGTCGACACCGATTGTAACTCTACTAATGTCATGAATTCTCCAGAATTCCTCCAGGGCGCATAACTAAGATGCGGGGAGACATATTATAACAACAAGGTTATAATATTCTCTAAGGCATGCTTGTAACTATATGCTCACATTTGATTTAATTAAATTAAACTAGATGGGAACATGCATAGTTCGGGGCAAGGTGTCTAGGCATGCATAGGCCGCTATACATGATATAAGGGTGCATATCCCTAGCATACAAAGTCTAAGGTGGCATGGATATATCATATTAATCATGCATGCATAGCTTTACATTTATTACATGTTAATATGCAACTATGGTGCCCCAGGGGAGGGCAATGCACGCCTCCCTACTGGGTTGGATTGTCCCACTCACCAAAACCCGGGTCGTCGCGTGACCGTCCGTCAAGATCTGCAAGACAGGGGCATTCAATATAATGAGTAAACTACACAAATACATAAGAAATATGCTAGAAATACCCAATACTCGGACAAGCATGCATACGGACCCGCACGCACGCGAGGACGCGCGTACGCACGCGAGTCCGAGTGCCCCGACACCCTCCCGAACCCACGGGCAGCCATACGCACGGCCACCCGCACGCGCACGCACGAAGGCGCACGCGCGCCCAGACACGCTGCTGCGCCCCTGCCCACGCGCCCAAACACGCTGCCACGCGCCTGCGCACCGCGCGTCCAGCCCTGCGTCTACCCGTGCGTACTACGCCCCTGCGCAGCACCCCGCGTGCATGCCCGCGTCTGCGTGTACGCGCGCGCGCCCGCCAGTGCACCCGTCTGCGCGTACCAGCACCTGCCTGCGCGCGCAGACTCGCGCGCACGCGCGCGGATGACCCTGCACGCACGCCCGAGCCCTTCCCACCACCTCCACAGCCCTTCCCACCCCCTCCACAGCCCTCCCACACCCCCCTAACAACCATGCTAGCCTGCACAACCAAATACACACCCTAACATGCATCTAAACAAGAAATAGGGAGGAGAAGGACTCACCCAAGAGAGGAAGAACAATGGGAGGAACTCGGGTGCCCTTCGTGCACCGAATCGCCACCACCAAAACCACCACCACCATTCAGCCTCTTCTCAGCCCAAGAATGGCTGAAAACAGAGGAGAAAGGAAGCCATGAGAGGAGGTCAACAAAGGGGAAAACAAATCCAAGACCATGGAAAGGTAGATCAAGTCCTTACCAATCTTTTCTCCTTCTAGGGCTTTCTTGTTCAAACTCTTCTACTAGCTCAAAAGGAGGAAACAAAGGGAAGGGGAGATATGGATTTTGTGTGTGAGTGAGAGAGAGAGAGAGATGGGGAAGATGAACTATTGGTGGACGCCCACTTAAAGGCCACACACACACACACACACACACACACTCACACACTTAGAAAAAATTAGGTTTTTGTGCTTTTGACTTTGGGTCAACTCAACCACACAAACAAACAAAGTGTTTTGACCAAGTCAATGGTCAAACTTGACTTGGTCAAAGTCATCTTTAACCTGGTCAAGTCTCCCAATGACTTTTCGCTTGGTCAAAACCCGAATACGATTCGGAACTGCCAAATTCTGAAATGTTACCAGAATTCGATGAAATTTTTGTGAGTGGATAGAAATGGCACCAAGACACGTAATGTGCAGTTAGATTTTCAATGGGAGTCCTCAGGCTCAGGATGATGGCTAAAAGTAAAAAAAATTAGCGGTTCTGATCGAAAAAAGAAAAAGTTAAAAAACTGCTAGAATGCTCCAATGGTAACCAGTAGGCTAAAAGTGACACATATATAACATAACCAGTGAGTTGTATGTAGATAACTGCTTCTTTAAACACATCCAGAGATATTGATAGCTTTAGAAAGTGAGTAAATTCAAGTGTGTATGTATGTAATTTAAGCTTACATGTAGTTAAGTCACTTCACCAAAATATGTAACCAGTGAGTTTTATATAGATAATTGCTTCTTAAAATACATTCAGAGATATTGATAGCTTCGGATAGTGATTAAATTGGTGCGTGTATATATGTAATTGATGCCTCCAGGTGATTAAGTCACTTCACCGATATATATAACTAGTTAGTTGTATGTTGGTAATTGTGTTATAAAACACATCCAAAGATATAGATAGCTTCAGACAGTGAGAAATTTGGGGCGTGTGTATGTAATATAAGCTCACGAGTAGTTAAGTAATTTCACACATATGTGTAACCAGTGAGTTATATGTAGGTAACTGTGTTTGAAAACACATCTAGAGATATTGATAGCTTTGGACAGTGAGTGTGTATCTATGTAATTTAATCTCATAGTTAGTAAAGTCCGTTCACCAATATATGTAACCGATGAGTTGTATATAGGTAACTGCTTCTTAAAACACATCAAGAGATATTGATAGATTCTGATAGTGATTAAATTCGTGCGTGTATGTATGTTATATAGGCCTACAGGTGGTTAAGTCAATTCACCAATATATGTAACTGATGAGTTGTATTAAGGTAAGTGCGTCTTAAATCACATCAAGAGATATTGGTAGCTTCAGACGGTGAGTAAATTCAAGCATGTATGTAATTTAAGCCCACATGTAGTTAAGTCACTTCACTAATATATGTAACCGGTTAGTTTTACATAGGTAACTGCGTCTAAAGACACATCCGTGAGATTGGTAGCTTCAGCCAATGAGTGAATTCAAGTTTGTATGTATGTAATTTAAGCCCACAGGTAATTAAGTTACTTCAGTAATATATATAACCGGTGAGTTGTATGTAGGTAACTGCATCTGAAGACACATCCAGTGAGATTGGAAGCTTCAACCAATGAGTGAATTCAAGCATGTATGTATGTAATTTAATCTCACAAATATGTAATATACTCAAGTATCCAATCAACTCTTCATAAAATATAGTATGTAACTAGTAGTTAAATCAAGGACTGAAAGAATTTTGAAGACCATCAAATAACAATTGACCAGTTTAAGATATTCAACCTGCTACAATCAATAATAAGCTGTTCACAATATTTTGTTTGCAATTCATTGTACATCATCTTACCATTATTAGAATACAGAACATTTAGAAAAACATTATAATACAATGGACCATCACACTTCTCTTTAGCAACATATTATATTTATGAACAAATTTTTAACATTAGAAACTGATATTTCTCAATCATGTAATCAAGTTTGATTTTGACAACAGCCCCGACATCCATCCCCAACCCCCATCCTGCCCAAATGTTTGATATTGCAGAGTTCCAGATCTAAATTGATGCCTGGTGCTGTTGGTGGCTGTAACTGATATGTTACAAGTCCAGATTGCCAACACTGCAATAAGTAAATTTTTAAAAGTGAGAAATCATGTAATAAAACATTTGTAGAACTGATATGGTGCCAATACCATGTTCCCATATTTGTTGTAGATTATTCTAAAGGGCCTTAATTTGATTGGGTTGTTATCTGTGAAGTGTGAAGAATCCACAGAATCCACTGCTGAAAAGATTCTTTAACTGCTGTTTCATTAGTCCGAAAGGATCAAAGGAACCAAGGATGTACAAAATCAACATTGTGAAGTGGGAATAGCTCTTACGTCACTTTGATTGACAATTGGTGCTTTTGTGGTGGACTGAGGGTCAGGAAAGCATTAGTGACTAGGTTAGACTGGGAATCTATTAACTATTTTTCTCTCAATGAGCTTTTTTACTTATTTTTAAACATATAGGTTTATATTTAATTTTTAAAATTTTCTTGGCAGATGTGCTATTCCACCACAACTTCATAGGTAAAAATTTATATACTACACCCATGAGGATAATGAACCCAAAATGATGGTGTTCCCTCAACTTATTAATGTTTGTAACTCTTTATGTTTATTAATTGAAGACGTTCTTCAGAAAACATGAGGGGTAGTTAATCAATTCTCTTCATCCCGAATAAATTTGTCAACATAGTTATTTTTATCAGTTTCACTTGCCACTATTAGTGTTAATTAGCAAAGCATGAGTTAGTACTCTTTTCAGTAGGTCTTTGTTACATATTGTCCTTGTACTCTTTGACCATGCAGTCTCGTGGAAGGAATGATGACCTCGCTTGCATAATACAGAAATTAGGGACTACACTATTTTGCATATATCTGAAGCACTCCCAGACATGGTTTAAGGCAAGATAAGCAATCAATTGAGGCCATGGAACATCTTGATGAAAGACCATTAAATTTCTTGCTTTCCAGATATTCCAATACATCATGATAAAAATCACTAATCTGATTGTATCTTAAGGAGGGATTCCCCAAATACCATGTGAAAGTACATGTAGCCTTCATTAGTCATTCTTTTGGCTTCAGCCATGACAGGAAATTTAAGCTCATATATGAAAGGCAACGGTTTTATAAGGTTTGAAATTTTGATAGGGAATTCATTTAGATTCATGTTTAGTAGTTGATTATCTTCTCCTTATAATTTTGACCTCTATTTATCCTCATCAATCTTGTAAACTATAACAATCCCAACGAAATGAAACCTTCAGAAAAAGAACCGAAAATATATGACAACAAATGAATGTAGATCAATAAAGACAACAAATATGACAACAAATATAACGACTCCACTAAACATTTTAACAAATAGATGACAACAAATGGATGCATATCAACTAATTGAACAGAGGGGAAATTAACAGAATCACCAAAACAATCGGGTGGCAATGGAATAACAAATTTTCAGATTTGGTATATCAAAGCAGCTGTTGATTCAAATTGTTAAAAATAAAATTAACGAAATCAAATACACATAGCAACTACCCAATAAAAGGAAGTCAATAATGAGTTCTCAAAATCCACACCTCTATTTTTTAAAAGGAGAAAGAGAGAGAGAGAGAGAGAGAGAGAGAGAGAGTATTCGATGAGGGGTCACCGAAGGACAAGGTAGAGGGAATCTCCAAGAACGAGGGGATAGCTGGACTCAAGGGGATCTCTGAGAACGAGCGGCCGCCGGGGTCAAGGGGCTCTCCGGGGTGTCGAGGAAGATGTCATTGTTGGATGCCGGGGCGTTTGGAGGTGTCAACGGGTGGGTGGGTCACCTGGATGAGGGAGAGGGAGGGACGAGCCGTGGGAGGCAGGGCGGGGAGTGGGAGGGAGAGGTCGTGGGAGGGGGAGTTGGTCGCGAGAGGTGACGAGGGGAAGTTGGTCGTGAGAGCTTTATCTCCAGATCTGAAAAAATAAAAAAGTGAAAAGGAGAGAGAGAGGGTGAACAGAGGAGGACCTTTTTGGGTGACTAGGTGACTCGGTTAGCATCAATTTTTTTTTTTTAAATCGAATATGGCCATTCGATCATTGGGACACCGATCGAACAGCCACAAATCAATCCCGCACGCTGGAAAATCATTCGCATGAGCTGCACGATATCAATTGTGTACATATATGCGTGTGTGTGTGTGTATATATATCCAAGCAATAATTGTGATGCATACGTCCATAAATCCTCTTGATTTACTTTATTTATATAATATATGAATAAGGAAGCTTTCATAACCTATTGATTGAATGATATCATTCATCATGATGTTCATGTGATTTATAATGGAAGATTTTAATTTGTTGCGAATATATATATATATATATAACTAATTTCTAAAAAACTAGTTAAGATATGTATATATATATATATATATATATATGTGGGTGAAGATCGGACGGTCCACTACCGCAATTAAAAAAGAAAAAAAAGAAAGGGACAACTGGTATGTATGATGAACCGGTACAAATTAGTTATGATGTATATAATATATATATATATGTGGGGCGAAGATAAAAAAGAAAACTACCGCAAGTTAAAAAAAAAAAAAAAGAAAGGACAACTGGTATACCCGGTGAACCACTCTCGAAATCACAGTCCACTCTCTCACTCTCATATTTTCAGATCCAAAAAAACCTCTGCGAGGCCTCCTTTACGACCACCACTCGGCGCCAGACATTCCCTCCGACCACCTCTCCATCCTCGACGGCCACCCCAACGAATCCGTAGATTGTCCATCACCTGCTGCGGCCTGTCTTCACGGCCACCCCCACCCCTCCCCGTGCTCGACGACCACCAGTTTTCACCGACTGCGGTTTTTCAGATTTTTATTTTGGATCTAGGAAGATCTTTTGGTTTGGAAGATCTGAAAATAAGATGTCGTGAACTTTTGGTTTGCCAAATCTGGTGGTTTCGGTGTTCGATCTAGTTTTGTTGTTTTGGGATTTGTTGATTTGGGATTTTTTTTTACTGTAACAATGTTGTCGTTGAATTATTATTGTTGAATTACAGGAAATGACCAACCTTGAATGACCAACCTAACCGTAGATTTAAATGATTAGATCCTGAGATATATTTATGTTAATAGGCTGAACTGGAAGAAAATGGAATCATATTTTATGTAAGTTTAAAATAGTCTCTCTTTTCAGATTCATTGTAGAAGTTTGAGATCTATACTGATTTGATATAAATTTGTTTCAATTTTTGTTTAATATTTCAAAAATTAATTGGTCCATAAATTCAGGGCTTATATAAGTATGAATTTTGAATCACACATTATAGAATGTTATTAAAATTTCTTGATGTCATTTAAACATCCTCTGCAAATATTTTAATGCTTAAGTTATAGTAATTTGGGGTTACATTCTAATCAAACATTTGTTAAAAAAAAAAAAAGGCCACCTAGGCCACAGCAGGCCACAGCACTCATGGGGTAACATCAACTCAATATGTGGATGAAGGATATATACTTTGTTTAGGACTTTGTTGAGTTTGATAAGCCTTTGTAGTAGTTGTGTGGTGTTAAATAAGTTGTAATCAATTCTCGCTTCACACCAGATAAAACATGAAAATCTCAACTTTTTTTCTTTTTCCCTTTTGCTCATCATGCATAATGCATACTCTCATGAAAGATTGGCCTAATATTAGCAAGTGGTGCATCCTATATGACTTGAAAATGGTGAATGAAGCGTTGTAACTCAGTTAATGGAGGACACTCAATTGGGAGCACTATTATATCACTCCAATACTTGAAATAAAAAATAAAAAATAAAGTATCAAAATCAGTTTATGCATATCTGCATCATTTGCTACTCTGCTGACCTGATGAACACAGGAGGAACATAAATCTGGAGTTTCTAACAAAATCAAATATTCTTTCACAACAAGAAAAGCAACATGAGGAGGGCCAGTTGCTGGCACAAGATCTCCGGCTCCTAAACCATCTACTTGTGGAAGATCAACACTTTAATACAATTGCATAACACAACACTGGATATTCCACAACACTTTAACACAACATCAACACTTGATGGATTCCACAACACTTTAACACAACATCAACAACATGTAGTGATGAACTGATGATGATATTTGGGTTTGGATGGTGCATCAGCCACCACCACCACCACACAGAAAGCAATAATGTACATCAACTTCTATATATAACTTTCAAAGAGACACTCCAACTGAAACTCCAAAAATTGATCCATAGATCTTGTAGAAAGAAACTGATGCACATTCAGTACCAACAGGTCACTTCAAGGACAAATTTTCATAGTTGTGACTCAAAAGTTGCTGTGACGACGTGTCAACAACCTGTAATACAATAACACACATACAACCTATTTGAACATTTCAACAACTAGCATGCATTACAATACAACCTGTTTAATACTTTGTGAGAACAAAATCAGATCACTGTATAATGTTTCTATATTCTCAACAGATCCATCAACTCCCAGAACATTCTAACTGTAATATGAAAACAAATACATAAACATCAAAAATTTGCTCCAACCACAACATTGTCAGAACAACAATAACAACAACAACTATTTCAAGCACCTGTTACAACTAGAAACAACAACAACATATTCCATTTTCATCAGTTTCAAGTACAACCTCTTTGAAATTAAAAAAAATAAATTTCAACCACAACCACAACAATAGTCAAACAAGCAGCACACATATCAACCTCTGAAAAAATACAAACAACATATAAACTGCTATTCAATATATCAACCTAAATGCCATTAATCAATCCCGTTAACATATAAATTAGAACAATCCCTATATCTCAAAAAATTTCAAACATTACATTTCTTTTTCAAACCCTGGAAAACGAAACTCTAGATTGAAATATGTCGCGTCGAGGGGAGTTGCAGTAGGTCGCGTCAAGTGTTATATTTGTGTCACTTTTAACCTGCTGGTAACCGTTGGAGCATTCTGGCAGTTCGTTTTTTTTTCGGTTTTCGATCGGTACCGCTAATTTTTGGACTGTTAGCTATCGTCCTGAGTAGAGGACTCCGATTGGAAATCTAACTGTATTTTGGTGTCCTGGTGCCATTTTAGGCCTCTCACGAAAATTTCATCGAATTCCGGTAACGTTCCCGAAATTTCGTAGTTCCGGGCATATCTGGGTTTTTAAGTCGCACACTATATAAAGGTAGGATCTAATTTCGAAATCACTATTCATCATCCCTACCAACTTGATTTTCTCCTCCCCTCTCTCCTTTTCTCACTTTTGAGGCCCCTAGAGCCCTCAAAGCTTAAACCCAAAGCATAGGAAGTGTAGATCGGGTCCCGATCTACACTCCGGTGCTTTCAAATCCGAATCCGGTGAGTTTTTTGCCCCTCCGTCCCCCCTCTCTTCTCCTCTGTTTTGGCTCATTTCGAGGTGGGAGTAGATCCGGGCATTGGAAGCCCTTTGGGAGAGGTTTCGGTGCGCGGAGAGCAACCGGACTTCCCTTTCTCCCTTTGGTAAGCCTCTTTCCTCTCTTTTTCATGCTTAGATGGATGTTAGGAGGTGGGATTTGGGGTTGGGAGGTGGTTGGCGGCGGTGGGTGGTCGTCGGAGGGCTGTGGAGGTGGTCGGAGGCCATTGGTGGCCGGAGGAGTGGTGGTGGAGGTGCTCGGGCAGGGTGGCTGGTGGCAGCAGCACAGGCAGCAGGCGCAGCAGCTGGCAGGGGCGCGCGCGCGCGCGCGGACGTGCGCGCGGGTGGCGCTGGGCGCTGGGCGCTGGCGGGCGCAGTCGGGCGCAGTCGCGCGCGGTGCGCGCGCGGTGCGCGGGTGCGCGCGGAGTGGTCGCGGGCGTGCGCGCGGGTGCTGGCGCGAGCGGGGGTGTGCGCGGGAGTGCGCGCGGGTGCGCGCGGGCGTGCGCGCGCGCGGGCAGGGCGCCTGGGCACTGTGCCTGGTGCTGGGCAGGGCGCCTGGGTGGGCGCTGTGCTGGGGACCAGTGCTGCGGTGCTGGGGACCAGTGCGCGCGCGTGCTGGGGCGTGCGTGCAGTGCGCGCGGGGGCGCGCTGGGCTGGACGCGCGGTGCGCGCGGGCGCGCCCGAGCATGCGCGTGCGTGCGGCAGTGCGTCGGGGCGCGCGGGCTGAGGCGCGGCGGCGCATCCGAGGGCGGGTGGCCGTGCCGGTGGTAGCCGGAGTGCTCGGGCTAGCGTGCGTGCGGGTCGTATGCACGTTTGCCCGAGTGTTAGGTGTTTAGTTGTGGGTTTGTATGTTTGGGTATTTAGAGTATTTATGTATTGTTCTCACCATATTGAATGTCTGTCTTGCAGATCTGGACGGACGGTCGCGCGACGACCCAGATACCGGTGAGTGGGACAATCCAACCCAGTAGAGAGGCGTTATACGCACTTGGGCGTATACTGACCTCTCCTGGGGCACCATGGATTATATTAACCTGTAATAATATGTATTGCATGTGAGCATGATTTTAAATACCGAATGCATGCTACCCTAGGCTTTTATGTTAGGGACTTGCACCCATAGGATAGGTGTGAGAGCCACGCACCATGTCCCCCTGTTTTCATGCTAGGAAACCTCGGCCCATGCATGCGTCCTACTAGTTTATTTATTAAATTAAATGCTAGTGTATGTTAAATCGCATGCCTTAGGTAATATTATCGGGAGGAGCCTTGCGAGGTCAACATTGAGACCCGTGTTAGGGTACTCCGTGTTCCTTGTTTGATTGTCGGGGTGTCCTGTATCGGGAACTCACGCTGCCCTCCCAAGGTTTCTAGTCCCAATAATATTATAAGTAATGTTGTATGATTGGTATGATTATTAGCATGATTAGTGAATATTATAGGGGAGGGGCCTTGCGAGGACAGCGGTGAGACCGTGTTAGGGTACTCCGTGTTCCTTGTTTGGTTGTCGGGGTATCCTGTATCGGGAACTCACGCCGCCCTCCCGAGTTTCTTTCCCCCAATGATATTCCAACATTGCTTTTGATTGTACTTATTCCCCGCATCTTGGATATGCGCCCTGGAGGAACTCTGAAGAGTTCATGACATTTGAGTCGTAGAGATGTGTTGTCGGCGGATCCGAGTGGATCATATGCGTATGGATAGGCTGTTCTGTTCCCTGCGTTGGATCCGGTAGAGGCTACCCCCAGCGTTAGAAAGGCCGTCCATCGGAGGACCCACATCAGTAGGCACCTCCTGATTAGGTTTCGGACTGTGCTGAAGTTGTGGGTGGAGACCAAGCGGCCTACGGAGTGGAGGAGAGACTATCGGTGGACCAAGGGTGACCAACAGCCTAGTCAGTCCAAAATCCTATGTCACCCGTGGTAGGGTGAGGGTGAGGGTGTAGTGGGTTGGCGATGAGCGACTTACTGGATTTGTGAATGGATGATTATCAGTCCCAATAGCCTATGTCACCCATTGATGGGTGAGGGTGAGGGTGTGGTGTTCGGCGAAGTACGAACCACTGGATTATGTTGTTATGTCTTGGAGATTGGATAAATAATGGAATTGTGGTAAATATTGTCTGTGATGCATGGGTTGTGCCGTTCACTGAGCGTGTGGCTCACCCTCGCATATGTTTTTCCCCAGTGGTCGCTGAGTCTGAGCTAGAGCCGGAGCAGCAGTTGGAGCTTTCCGAGGGATTCCTTCAGTAGCGGAGCAGCGCCACGTTCCGCGAGTGCCAGAGGTTATCAGCATCCCTTCTTGACTGTATGTATTTGATTTCCGTGCTTGCACGTGTTTGTATATGTTCAGTTGTATTTGTGTATATTGGCTCTCACAGGACAGATGATTGAGTATCGAATCTGTAGAATGTTTATTTACAGATTTAGTCTTTTGCTTTCGCATTTGGTGTATATATCATGTCAGCCTCTTTGTTTGTCTGTGTGTCATTCTGGTTGCTTGTGTATGATATATTGTTGACCTCCTATGTAGATTCTGATATTATATATACACTTGCCGCGTCCCGGGGTTGGGCGCCCTGGGGCGTGACATCAAGTGGTGGTCGCAGGGGAGGTCTCGCGTCGAGGGGAGGTCACAGTAGTTCGCGTCGAGTGGTGGTCGGAGGGAATGTCTTGCGGCAAGGGGACGTCGCAGGAGTTCTCGTTGAGCGGTGGTCGGAGGGAATGTCTCGCTTCGAGTAGTGGTCGCAGGGGAGATCTCGCAGAGGTTTTTTTTGGATCTGAAAATATGAATGAGACAGAGAGAGAGAAGGAGAGTGAGGGAGTGGACTGTGATTTCGGGATACCGATTAACAGGGTATATAGTTGTCCCTTTTTGTTTTTTTATTTTTGACTTGCAGTAATGGACCGTTTGATCTCAGCCCCATCAATCGGACGGCCCGCGAGTTTTCCCGCACGGTGGGGTACACGCCGCACCCATCGGTTCCCAATATATATATATATATATATATATATATATATAGTGAAATGATAAGATGCGGTCACCATACCCTCTTCCTTATGTGTGGTCACCGTGTTATTACCATCCGACTAAATGGATTTTAATCAGATGGTTAAATAACCACTCAATGAAATTACATATATCTCCATGAATCGCGTTGTCTCTTTTTTCTCCACATGATCTCCCTCTTTCTCTCTTGTGTTTCTTTTATGGACCATTTTCTCACCATTTGATTAAATGCACCTTTTTTTGTATGGTGATTAGAAGGTGATCGCATATTAAAAGGAGGTACGGTGTCTACACCATATCATCTCTCTCTCTCTCTCTCTCTCTCTCTCTCTCTCTCTCTATATATATATATATATATATATATATATATAATGCATCTAATGTTACATATTAGTATTTTTAGAATATATATTTTATATATTATAATCTATGCATTATCAAACATATGATTGTGATTGAGAATCCCAATCTTGTTTTATGAAATATGTTCCTTATTAAACAGGTTGACATGATTCATAATCCTAATCCACCTAGATTTAGAATCATAAGATTCACAAAATCTCAATTCCATTTGTCAACCAAACAGACCGTAGGTTTTTTAGGTGGTTGAGATCTGAAGAACGAAAATCCATAACGATACATGATCATCAACAATGATGTTGATGGATTTGGTGTCGACAATGCAACAGCTTCAGGGTCACTGAAGAAGTAATGGTGGTCGGATCAGGTTAATTTGCACAAAGTAAATAAACAAAAGAAATCCACCAACTACGCAATTAAGGAGCTCCCTTCCTATTTCCCCAATGGATTGCATCACATGCATGGAGTTAGATTATTGAATGTTAGTTGTGGAGATTATTGGAATTTATGTTAAGATTTTTAGTTAAGATTTTTGTTGAGATTTTTTGTTTGTTATTTTTTTCTCCTGTAAAAAGGAGAGATGTGGAGAATAAAAAATATAGAAAGCAACAAAAAGACTTCTAAAAACCTCTTGAAAGAGAGAAAAGAGAGGCCTTGTGACAGCGAGAGATCTTGTAATCCCTTGTTTTCCCTGTTCCTAAGTTTAGTGGATTTGTGCTTGTCCCAGGAGTCCGTGGATGTACCTCAAGTTTAGGGAACAACGTTAAATCTCGTCTCTTGTGGTTGTATGTTTTCTTATCATCAACTCTTCCATTGTTTTTCAAGCATCCTGTCAAGTTTATCGTTTCCACAACATTGAAGGGCACAAGCACAAGTAGACTCTTATAGCAACTTGAAATCTTGGTGAAGCTCATGGAAGTTGAAAACCATTTGGTTGCAAGTAGGGCTGGTTACATAACATTACTTCAAAAACGATATTGAGTGATTTGGAGATCGACATAGGGTTCAAAGAAGTCTAAGTTAAATGCAAGCTAAAATACAGATTGTTGGAATTTTGTCATGTATCCCGAGTACCCATATCGGATGTCTTTCTTGATTAAGTCCAATTTCAAATTATATCTTACTATTTAAAAAAAATTAATTCATCCCTGATAAATTACTATGTATAATATTTGTTATAATATAGTTCAATAAGAAGATGTTAGGGAGTTTATTTAGATTTGTCTCTAGATAACCCCATGCTAAGAGATTTTATAAGGACATGATAATAGCATAGATATCAATCCAAAAAGAGGTGGAGAGAAGTGGTTAAGAGAGAATTAAACTCACAGGGTTCATATGAGTTGTGACATAGGTTTATTCGCCCATGATAGCTCTATCAGGATAGATAACAATCCATGTTGAATAAACAAATTTTTGTTTGGTTACATATTCTAGTTATTCTCATTGGCAAATTTAAAAGTGACATTTTTGTTGTTTGGTTCACTTTGCATAAAGTAATGATAATTAGTGGTGCTTAAGGGATGGATAAGAGTTTGACTTTTTAAATAATAACTATACCCTTGAATAAGTGTGAGAGATGTGCGACTGATTTGACATATGTGATTTTTGAATTGTGTGTGTGAAACTGTTGAGTGGGGGTAAATTTTAAAAAATAACAGATAATGGTAATTTTATTCATTAGCATAAATAAATTCTGATAAACAAATCCAGCATTTCCTTAGAATAATTATCATGTATTATCCTAGCTTATCCAATGACATAGCGTGCTACCAGGGTTTATACGGAAAAAAACAAAAAATGAATAAGGGCGGCTCCATTATTCACCTCTATTCTCTGTTAATTTTCCACTAATTATATTTCTCTTGTGAATTATGTATCTAGCTAGCTCACTTTTAATAATAGATTTTTTATTTTTTCTCGGTGGATGCAGTCTTAGATCAATTCACTTAAATTTCTGTTTCTTGTGTGGTCATTATATTGTTCTTTGTTTGATCCCCAAGTATCTTGCTCACATATGCCCAATCATCTATGAAAGTATTAATGGTCACACCGAATTTGATTTCTAAAAGGGAACATTTTATTCCAACTCTTCACACTCAACCATACAAAGAGGAGAGCCATGACTCTCTTTCATATCATTACATAAAGTGGCTGAGGGAGCCATGTAAAGGGTACGTAGCTCCTCTCTTTATTCATCCAGGCTTCCTAATTCAAGAAACCCTGCAATCAACCACAACACCACCAAACACTGGTCAGCTTTCTTGAAAGCTATCACATGACATATACTAGACATAATAAATTAAAATTATATCATGAAACAGGGAAAGTTTATAAATGTTCATCAAACACACTTAGATACTGTTTGAAAACGGGTTTGGACAGCTTTTAGGTTTATAGGAAGCTGTTTTGCTTAAACCCATTTTCAAACAAAAAAAAACATGGTCTAACAACTGAAATAAATTTCTGTAAAAAAATGCTCAAAACCTAAGTTTTTCAGAATGTGTAGAGAGGCAGCTTCTCCTACAAAATCAGTTTTAAACTTATTTTTTTTCTAAAATCAGTTTTACAATCATGCAACCAAATGCAATGCAGTTTTAATTTTTTTAACTTCTATGTATAGACGGGTACGTGATTCATCCAAGCATATACCGACGAAATTTTGAAAATTCCCACGTATAGCATATCTCACCGGCTGCAGTCGGTGTTGCGGGAGATGGGGATTCCAACAGAAACGCCACACTGTCCGGGGAGCGCCTGCGCTGCCTCGTCCCTCAGGTTGCTGTACCGGGCCGCCATCTGCCGGAGGCACTCGCACGTGTCCCTGCGCGCCTGGGTGCTGGTGGCCGCCTGGTTGATCGACCTCACCCCGTTGCAGCACTCCGCCGACGGGGCGTTGGCCTGGCCCGTCACGTACTGCACGCATGGGCCCATCGCCGAGTCCACATTGGAGCAGCTCACCTGGGCCCGGACTGGCGCGATGACCGCGCAGGCCACGGCCACCAACAGGAGCACGCATGCCACACCACCCCTCTTTGTCATCTCCATTTCCTACTTCTTTTGCTTAGCTTAAACTAGCTACAGCTGTTGTATTGATGAGTTTGTGTGCTTTGAGTGGGGGTGTTGTATTTATAGTATGTTTTGAGTAGGGGACATTTCATGTAAGGCAAGTGTTTGGTGCCTTCGTGCATGCGTTTCTTGTGACACTTTTTAGAGCATGTAAGGTAAGTGTTTGGTGGCCTTCATCATTTCATGCGTTTCTATATATACGTGTTGGAGGGCGTTTTAAGGGCTTTTCTAGGTTCTGAAACTTTTTTGACATTTTTTTTTTTTTGGGCATTTAACTAGGGATTGAAACTTGTTAATTGTTTCCTTCAATTATTACTCTTATTAGGTTCATAACTCGGACATGTTAGATCTGATTGAAGAGTTACTTAAAATCAACCTTCAGTCTTAAATCTTGGACCCAAATTACCTAAACCCAACCTGCCCTTCAAGCTAAAGAGATCAACCCGAGCCTAATCCAAGCTTCAACCCGTGGGTTCGGATTGAGTTTTGATTGATTTTGGGTTTGAAATGGGTCAAGATAAATTCGGATTTAGCACATAAATCATACTTTTTATTATTTATAATAATTAATTACATGTAAATTAAGTATATTATATATATATGACTAACAAATAAAAATAGATATTGGTCGGACACTAAATCTATGTATGTACACTTCTGATAACTCAAACAAAATACTATTAAAGAAAGACAAAATAGGGTTGCAACAATTGGGTTAGAGGATTGTCCAAACCCAACTCACATACTTGTACACCCAACCTGAATCTAACCTCAACCGAAAGGGCCCATGCCCGAACTCAACTTGAACTTTAACTCTCAAGTTTGGATTGGATAGGGGTGGGTTCGGGCTAGCTGCTTGGGTTTGGGACCGGATTAGGTGAACATCGAACACTTCAATTCTTTCACGAGACAAAAATTGATTAACCGGATCCGCATTGTGAGATTCGTCCGCTCCGCTCCCTTCCAACCAGTTGGTGCTTATTGCCAATGATCTGAGACCTTGAACATCGAACACACGAGGAGGGGATGACCTACAAAAAGCCTTCCAATACTCAAGTCAGCCTAGTGGAAGTCTCAGGTTTTTTGGAAAAAAAAAGAGTTTTTTACCTTCCTCACAATAGAGAGAGCTGGTTCCCTATTTATAGAGTTAGCTAGTGGTGCCCTATGATCAATGATCAATCGATCTCTCCTTGATTAGATGATGAGGAGATCCCTCAACCTTGGGATTTTGATATCTTTATATGGGATTTGAGGATCTCCTTTGATTGCTCTAAATCATATATTTCTCAAGATTTGGTCCCAATTCTTACTTAAAATCTTTTGGATATCGGATGCAAGTGGATCGACAGATTGGACTCATGGATCCTGAGCAATTCAAATCATGGGCCATTATTAATCAGATCATAGACCGTGAATGCGTGGTGCACTGTCATTGGACTAAAAAAAATGACTCATATATACCAATATCATGTCAACATTACAATTAATCATAAATGTTGACATTCATTTGATTAACATCGATACACGTGTCAGGTCGTGACATAGAAGTTGACTAGGTCAACCCCTCAAGTCGTTGTCCTCTCATTCTGGAGCAAAGTCAAGTGGGTAATGAGCAGGGGCGGAGCCGGCGGGGGGAGTTACAATATGATATTTAACCGTGAAATATTTCCTTGGTAAATGATATTATTTCGTTGGTAAATATTATTCCCAATTAAATCATTTCATTGGTAAATGCAAGGTTATAAGCCGGCAAAAGAATCCCCTACGAAAATAAATTCCTTGGTAAAATATTTCTAACTAAAAGCTACTATTAAACAAGCATTGTAAATATATATTAGCCAGGAAAACATTTCCTTGGGAAAGACCATTTAGAAAATTGAATTTTTTTTTTTTTTTTTGAAGGGGGGGGGGGGTTAATGAAATGAGTTTCAAATGTAAGGTGAGCATTGGAGTTGAAAATTGTTCTATTCAATCTAATTCGCAATCCCGTTTACATCTCACACAAATTTTCTTAATTATCTTCTCTCATAAAAGTTAAATACATACTCATAAATTGGATGCATATATTTTAATTATATTTTTTCGTATAAAAGGTATATTAAGATAATGAAATATATATTATATTACGTGATTCATATAATGCGTTAGTGAAATGATTACAAATGGGTTGTATTTTTTTGAAATTGTTAAAAACCATAGCTTTTTATTTGTTAATGATTTATTTATTTATTTATTATGTTTTTTAATGATCTCTAATTTGAATATCTCAGGCTTTTTTGAAAGTTAATTTTTAAAATTTATGCTTTAAGGTATCCTTTGTTGTGATCAATTATTTTTAAATATTTTTTTTTTATTTTTTTCAAACTTATTTTTAAAAAAATTTGTGAAGGTAAATAATATGATTTCAGATTCTTTTTAATAAAATTTTAAATAAAAATTTTAGATTTTCTAAATGTGAAAGAAGCGGTGAAAAACAATTTTCTATCTAAATTGTCCATTACTTCAAAGATTATTTTCTCTCTAAATTGTCAACTTTAATTATCTTGAATGGCCATATAATTATATTATTTGATAAATATGTTTTTTCTTATTTTAAGTCCATTGGCTTTTCGGCCCCCTTATTCTAATTCCTGGCTCCACCTTGATAACAAGGATTTTGCCTTTGATCTCAAATGAGTTATAGGTAGTTGCTAGATATGTTACGTCATGGCTCATATTGATCTTTGCAACTTTTAAATAAACACATGACTCATAGTACATAATAATATCATCCATTTTGACACCGTTGAAGTAGAATTTTCTAGTGTCTTCTCTAGAGCCTCAAAGACCTTTTGACAAGCACTACATCAACGCAGGGGTGCATGGTAAATAAATCAAGCGGCTGGGGCTCAACTCGGTTGAAGTTCGTTCGGACTCATTCGATTTGATAAACGAATCGAGCTGGAACAATTTTTAAAACTCGGTTATAAACGATTTGAGCCTGAGCCTGAGCCGAACCCGAGCTGATTCTGAGCTCGTTTCGAATATGATATAGTTTAGTGATGATTTTCAAATATAATTATCTATTTTTTACATTTTATCTACTTTCTGCATGTTTTAATTGCTAAATGAGCTTTTTTTTAGCTAAATGAGTCTGAGCTCGAGTTTTAACGAATCAAGCTTGAACACAAAATTAACCTCGGTCCTGAGCCGAGCTGAGTCTATGTATAAACCAACTAAGCGAACATGTCAAAGTATGACTTGTTCAGCTCGTTTACACCCCCTACGTCAATGTCTCAGTCCAAGCGGATCTCCAACATTTACTTGATCTTCTCTGATTATGCATGGGGCGACTTAAAAAAGACACGTCATCGTCCTCGTTGTGGAGGTCTTAGCCATATATGGAATAATGTTAGAAAAACTACTTGCATTAATAGAGGTTTCTGAGATGCGATGCTCGATCACCTACAAGAAACTATAATAAAAATAAAATAAAACACAACATTGATATGAATCCAAAATTTTCTAGGCTTCTTTTTTTTTTTTTTTTGGCAAATAAACTATATAAAAAAAGAACATTTATTCAAAAGTTATACTCCTATATATCATGGTTGAATGTCAATATTTAGTTCTTTCAGTAGACTCCATATAATAGCGTGTTGAAAGAGCACCAAATGATCGACTGGATAGTACAGACCTTGTTCTGTCAATGACTTTCTTTAAGTTTTGCAAACAAACAAAAAGGGATTCAAATTTTCTCATTCATGGATGTTTAAAAGTACACCCTGTGAGACTATTCAATCAACACTTTTACCTAATTGGAATTGGCCAACAAAATTCTTAACTTTATAAAACTACACGTACAATTAGATTGAAAACACGTATAAAAAATAAGATTTTGAATAAAATGATTTAAATAAACTTCATTCCTAAAAAACGGATTTTTTTTGCTTTTTAAAAATCAACATTTTTGCGATAAAAACTGAAAATAACTTTTGCATTAAGTCAGCTTTTTAGAATGCGTTTAACAACACTTTTTAGCTTTTTGCTTAATTAAAGCAGATTCAATTTGGAAACAAGTATGAAAAATAAGATTTTGAATAAAGTAGCTTAAATATAATTGATCACTGGAAAGTAAATTTTTTTCGCTTTTTAAAAATCAATCTTTTTACACTAATAAAACTGAAAATAACTTTTTAATTAAGCCAGCTTTTTAGATAGCGTTTGGCAACACTTTTTAGCTTTCTGTTTAATTAAAAGCGGAATCACTTTAATTAAGCGATACTAAACGGTTACTTAGTAAGAAATCATAGAAGATATTTGATTCCAAATCTATCATCAAACTACAATTTTTATTAAGGCAGTAAGGTGAACCACATAGAAAATAAAAAGAATTAACCAATATATATATAGATGATTAATCAACAAAGGAACATAAATATTTACAGTGCTCCTGACCTATTGACAGATAATCTAAACCTACTACTGATTATTTCATATATTTTGATTGGTCTGAAAAACAACTGGTTAACTAATCCGAACCAAGTGTTGATTATAAAATTCAAGTTGACTTATTGATTGTCACAATCTAAGCCAAGTAATCCTTTTCAATGAGTATAATTTTCCATGTTGTAATTAATTTTGAATATCATCATCATTCCCATTCAGAATCATATATAGGACATCAAATTGTGAATCTAAAACTTCCACGAGGGCTTCTTTGAACACTTCAGTCCTTCCATAAATCTCCAGTCACCTATTTATAGAATGACAACTGTGTCGACACGCAATTAGGGTCAGTTTGACGTGTTTTTTATGGAACGTAACACACAAGAAAATTGTGATCGCAATCTTTCATTTCCATGAATATTTCAGCTAAAATTTTTCCTTCCACGTGATCAGAAATTCTCTTTCTGAACGAAAGTTCCTAAACTGACCCTTAATAATGAAGGTTTACATTTCACTAAATGTCGATAGAATAAAGCAAAATATAGTCATCTTCACATTTCTTTGTGGTTTTTTAAAGAATATATATTTCATTCATATTAACCTATAAAAGTTAAAATATAAAATTTGAATTGAATACAGTCCTTTCCATGTAAAATAGTCAGGTATTCCTTTAACAAAGTGTGTATTTCACTACAAAAATTAGATTGTGAAAGAAACAGGATATACACAAAGACTATATGCGTGACATCACTCATATTTGATATATTTTTGTCATGGTTGCGTCTCTAATTACCTAATTATATATATTAGAGGCTTGAGATGCTCACAAATAAAAAAATAATAATAAAAATTAAAATAAAACATGAGAAAAAAACACCGTGCTGTACACTTATGAATTACTTTCGTGACGATGTTTGGAAAATAAACAAAAAAGAACATTTATTCAAAGGGCGTTGTTATACTCAGTTTTTTTTACAGTTCAAAATAGTCTTATATATACCTAGCTAAAAATTAAGTGAAGCATATATCTCATTAGATCATATATATACCTCATTAAATATTTTCTTACACTTGTTAAAAATGTGTTCATTTAACTCAAAATAGATAAATATATATATATATATATATATCTCATTAGATGATGCTTACTATTTTAAAAAAAATAAAAACATGCATGTGTGGTCTGGGTTTTGAATTGATTGATAAAAATAACTAAGTCTAACATTTTCCCTATTCAAAATACACTCCAAGGTAGTAGATTATTCATGGCATTAAAAGTAATTATGAAATTCAAAATAGTAGATCAGAGATGGTGACTAAGCTATTGAATACTAAACATGAAAAAAAAAGAAAAGGTGAGCATTGTTAAACATTGTTCTATTTTTAGACCCGCCTAAAGTCACATATACCTTTTTATACTTCTTACGTGAGATATATAATTTTTCATTTTTTTCTATAAATGGAATAATATAACTAGAGTATATGTTTTCTTTTTTTATAAAATTATATGTCTTGTTAAAAAAGGTATATTATTTATAATAAAAAAACAAAATGTGTGTAGTATATACAGGGCTTTAAACGCGGGACTATATCCAACATTTTGTGTTTATTATTCTTCATTATTCTTGGTCTGGAAGCACAACTGTTCAATACCAAATACTGGGATATTCGTCATCTT
>JAUJYN010000024.1:927048-981533 GCA_030737835.1 Acorus gramineus
CGGCCGTCCCCGGGACGCGGCAAGTGATATATAATATCAGAATCTACACAGGAGGTCAATATATATCATACACAAACAACCAGAATGACACACAGACAACAAAGAGGCTGACATGATATATACACCAAATGCGGAAGCAAAAGACTGAATCTGTAAATAAACATACTACAGACTCGATACTCAATCATCTGTCCTGTGAGAGCCAATATACACAAATACACTGAATATATACAACGCGTGCTCAGCACGGAAATAAAATACATACAGTCAAGAAGGGATGCTGATAGCCTCTGGCACTCGCGGAACGTAGCGCTGCTCCGCTACTGAAGGAATCCCTCGGAAGGCTCCAACTGCTCCTCCGGCTCCGGCTCAGTGGCAACTGGGGAAAAATATGCGAGGGGTGAGCCACACGCTCAGTGAACAGCACAACCCATGCATCACAGACAATATTGACCACAATTCAGATCTTAATAATCCACAATCTCTTATTAACAACCACAAAATGGTAACAAATACTCAAACCAGTGGGTCGCTCAATCGCCAACCCACTACACCCTCACCCTCACCCTTCAATGGGTGACATAGGATTTTGGGACTGATAATCATCCAATCACAACTCCAGTGGGTCGCTCATCGCCAACCCACTACACCCTCACCCTCACCCTTCAATGGGTGACATAGGATTTTGGGACTGACTAGGCTGTTGGTCACCCTTGGTCCACCGATAGTCTCTCCTCCACTCCGTAGGCCGCTTGGTCTACTCCCACATTCAGCACAGTCCGAAACCAAATCAGGAGGTGCCTACTGATGGGAAGCCCTCTGTCAGGAAGGCCTTTCTAACGCTGGGGTAGTCTCTACCGGATCCAACGAAGGGAAACAGAACAGCCTATCCATACGCATATGATCCACTCGGATCCGCCGACTACGCATCTCTACAATTCTAATGTCCTGAATTCCTCAGAATTCCTCCAGGGCGCATAACCAGGATGCGGGGAACATGTACAATAATAGCAAGGTTGTAATATCAATGGGGGAAAGAAACTCGGGAGGGCAGCGTGAGTTCCCGATATAGGACACCCCGACAACCAAACAAGGAACACGGAGTACCCTAACCCGGGTCTCACCGCTGTCCTCGCAAGGCCCCTCCCCTATAATATTCACTAATATGCTAATAATCATACAAGGGGGTAAACCATTATTTAACAATTAGAGGTGTAATATTATTGGGACAAGAACCTTGGGAGGGCAGCATGAGGTCCCGATACAGGACATCCCGACAACCAAACAAGGAACACGGAGCACCCTAACCCGGGTCTCAATGTTGACCTCGCAAGGCCCCTCCCTATAATATTATATAAAGCATGAAATTTACATATACTAGCATTTAATTTAATAAATAAACTAGTAGGACACATGCATAGGCCAAGGCTTCCTAGCATGAGAACAGGGGACATGATGCATGGCTCATCACATATCCTACGGGTGCAAGTCCCTAACATACAAGTCTAGGGTAGCATGCATTCTACATTTAAATCATGCTCGCATGAAATATACATTACAACAGGTTAATATAATCCATGGTGCCCCAGGAGAGGTCGGTATACGCCCAAATGCGTATAACGCCTCTCTACTGGGTTGGATTGTCCCACTCACCGAAATCCGGGTCGTCGCGCGACCGTCCGTCAAGATCTGCAAGACAGGCATTTATACGGTGAGTAAAATACATAAATACATCAAAAATACTCTAAAATACCCAACACTCGGACAAACGTACATACGGCCCGTACGCACGCGTATCCGAGCATCCCGACTCACTCCCGAACCCACCGGGCAACCGCACGCACGGCCACCCGCCTCGGGCGCACAGCCGAGCCCCGGCCCGCGCCAAGGCGCACTGCCGAGCCCAGCCCGCACACCCGGACACCACCGGCGCACTGCCGCGCGCCTGCCCGCGCCCCCTGACGCACTGCCGCACGCACGCGCACGCTCGCGCGCGCCGCGCGCATCGCGCGTCCAGCCCAGCGCAACCCCGCGCGCACTGCACGCACGCCCCAGCACACGCACGCACTGGTCCCCAGCTCCGCGCGCACTGGTCCCCAGCACCGCGCCCAGGCGCATGCCCAGGCGCCCTGCCCAGCACCCAGGCACAGTGCCCAGGGCCCTGCCCGCTCCCTGCGCGCGCACGCTCGCGCGCACGCCCGCGCGCACCCGCGCGCACCCCCGCTCGCGCCAGAACCCGCGCGCCGCGCGCGCACGCACTGCGCGCACGCACGGCCGACGCGCGCCCGACTGCGCCGCCCAGCACCAGCGCCCAGCACCCGCGCCCAGCGCCACCCGCGCGCACGCCCGCGCGCCCGCCCCTGCCAGCTGCTGCTGCCTGTGCTGCTGCCACCAGCCACCCTGCCCGAGCACCTCTACCACCACCCACCGACCTCCGACCACCACCCCCGCCCTCCGACGGCCACCCACAGCCGCCGACCTCCTCCCAACCCCCAAAACCCCCCCTAACAAGCATCTATGCATGAAAAAGAGAGGAAAGAGGCTTTCCAAGGGGAGGAAGAGAAGTCCGGTTGCTCTCCGCGCACCGAAACCTCTCCCAAAGGGTCTACAACGCCCGGATCTACTCCCACCTCGAAATGGCCAAAACAGAGGAGAAGAGAGGGGGATGGAGGGGCAAAACTCGCCGGAATCGATTTGAAAGCACCGGGGTGTAGATCGGGACCCGATCTACACTTCCTATGCTTTAGGTTTTTGGTTTGAGGGTCTAGGGGCTCAAATAAAAGAAAAGGAGAGAGGGGAGAGAGAGAAGGCAATTTGGTAGGGATGATGAATAGTGCCCATCAAAAATTAGATCTCACTTATATAGCAAGTGACTTAAAAACCCGGATACGCCCCGAAACTGTGAAATTTCAGAAACGTTACCGGAATTCGATGAAATTTTCGTGAGAGGCCTAAAATGGCACCAGGACACCAAATATGCAGTTAGATTTCCAATCGGAGTCCTCTAACTCAGGACGATAGCTAACAGTCCAAAAATTAGCGGTTCCGATCGAAAACCGAAAAAAAATGAAAAACTGCCAGAACGCTCCAACGGTTACCAGCAGGCTAAAAGTGACACATATATAACATTCTTCCCCCCTTAGGAAATTTTGTCCTCAAAATATGCAAAAACATCTAGGAGGGGAAAAGATGCGGATACGCGTCACACCTGGCATCCTTGAGCTCCCAAGTGTCCTCGACACCGGAACGGTGCTGCCATCGCACCTCGACCAACTGGACGGTCTTGGTGCAGAGCCTCCTCACGCGGCGGTCCATGATCACAATCGACTGCTCCACGAATGACTGTCCGGCTCAGAGACGAGCGGCTCGAACGGGATGACGTGAGCAGGATCGTGGACACACCCTTACCCAACTGCAAACCCACCCTCCAAGACGGAAGGGTAAGAATTGGCGCTGAGGTGAGCCTCCGAGTAAACTCCAGGAAGCTCTCCTCGCAAGACGGGGACCACTCGAACCGGACATCCTTCCGAGTAAGGCGGTTAAGAGGAACAGCTATCTTCGAGAGTCCCTCGTCAAGCTTCCTGCAATAACCCTCCAAACTTGGGAAGCTCTGAATCCCTGCGGGGTTCGACGGTCGGCGCCAATTTGACGCGACGAGCGTCTTGCCCGGGTCCACAGATATGCCTTTACCAGCAAACACTCAGCCCAAAAGGCCTTAACCTCTAACCACAACTCACACTTGATCTCCCATCCATCTGATGCTTCCATGGCATCCCTTGCCTGGGAAAAGAAACCTCGGGAGGGCACCATGAAATCCCGATATAGGATACCCCGACAACCAAACAAGGAACACGAAGTACCCTAGCCCGGGTTTCAACGCCGACCTCACAAGGCCCCTTAATCCAGAAAGGAACACTAGAAGACATCATTTAAAGAACACTACTAACCCCTCCGGATCATCTACCTCTAGATGATCACCCAACGATGTCCTTCAACATCCACTACAAGACCGAACCCAACATCATCGGGAATGGTCGAACAGAAATTGGGTCACGAGCGCACCGTCTTCGCCTCATCCACACCCTCACTCCCGAAAGGAGACATTTTGGGACTTTGGGAGAGACTTAGACTGCTCTCTACCCCTGGTCCACCGGTAGCCTCTCTCGCTCCGTAGCTCGCCTGGTCCTCTGACCGGGAGCCTGTCTAACGCCGGGGCTGTACTACGCGGATCCGACGAAGGGGAGAGCGATTCCACGCTCGCGGCACCATTCAATAATCTCTTCCCGGGTAGCCCCTACCTGGTATACTCCCAGATTCAGTACCCCTCCGACTGCATCGGTGGTACCTACTGATGGGAACTCTCTACCAGGACGGCTACAACCCGGCTTCCTTAACTCAATCAATCGCTCTTGACACTCGCTCATCCAGATACCCACACACTTGCATAATAACCACCAACTACACACACACCTATCCTTATACTAGAGAGTTGAGAACACAAGATAATACCTCGAACCATGATACCCAAAAGCTGTGCCTCCTCGGCCGAAAGCACTGCAACTCTGCCCTGGACCAACCGTGGCTGGCGCGGAAGCTGCTGCTGTAAGAACTGCTGCTGCTGAGGTGGCACGCGGGGTCGGCCAGCATCAGGGCAATTGTATTTGATATGCCCGATGCGCTGACAATGGAAACAGCGCCGCTTCTCCGGCCGTACGGACTGGATGGGCACTGCCGCAATGGGTGCTGGATCCCACTGCTGGAGGAGAGGCAGCCGCTGACTGATCGAAGCGGGGTCTCTTCCTCTTGCGCTGCCTCTGGTCCTGACTCCCGGAAGGACTCTGATCTGCAGAAGGGGTCGGAGCCCTCACCTGGATCCCGAGGTCTCTCTCGACGGTCTTCGCTCGAGACACTAAGTCGGAGTACCTCGTGAAAGCTGGGCGGTGACGTGCACCCGGATGGCACTGCTGAGACCGAGCTCGAATCGACGGCACCTCGACTCCTCGTCCATCACCAACGCTGGAGCGAAATCTGGACAGCCTCGTAAAGCCCGTAGAGCAGTCAGCAACCAACATGGAGCCCTGCGTCAATTGCTCGAACTCCCGCATCACGATCTGGCGCGTCGAGAACGGGAAATACTCGTCCAGAAAATACCTCCGGAAACCCGCCCAAGAAAGCTGCTCCACTCCCTCTGGGATGTCCACCACTCGGGTAGCCCACCAGTCGGCGGCGTCACCCTTCAGCATAAAGGTGGCGAGGGGGACTCGCTGGCGATCAGTGCAAAGCATGGCCGCGAAGATCGTATCCACCTCCCTCAACCAACGCTCTGGCGCAAGAGGATCTGCCGTCTGCCCATGGAACTCGGGAGGGTGGAGCTTCAGAAAGGCGTTGAGGCCGCTCTGCTGCACTCGCGCTGCCGCCTCTAGCTCCTCCTCCCTCTGCAGGGGACCCTGAACTCCTACCGCCGGAATCGCCACTGGAACTGGGGGTACATCGGGTACCACAGGCGGATCTGCCGCCAAGGGGACCTGCGGAACTGCCTCGCGAGTCGCCCTCAGCTCCTGAATCTCTCTAGCCTGCTCTGCCAACATCCTCGTCTGTGTCTCCACCAAATCAGCCAACCGAGCGAAAGCACGCTCCCAAGCAGGAGGCTCCTGCGTCAAGGGCTCTCCGGTAGCATCCTCGTCTCTGGTAGGTCCGGAAACCTCCAAAGACCGAGAGGGACCTCGTCCGCGCCGTCCTCTGCGAGGAGGCATATCAGCACCCTAAGAAAACCAGACACTAGGATCAGAATACTCATATAGAAATCCTAGGACTCATCTCTACGAAAGGAAGACTATTGGCTCTGACAGGACCAGGCTCTGATACCAACTTTTGTCACGCCCCAGGGCGGCCGTCCCCGGGACGCGGCAAGTGTATATAAATATCAGAATCTACACAGGAGGTCAATAATATATCATACACAAACAACCAGAATGACACACAGACAACAAAGAGCTGACATGATATATACACCAAATGCGGAAGCAAAAGACTGAATCTGTAAATAAACATACTACAGACTCGATACTCAATCATCTGTCCTGTGAGAGCCAATATACACAAATACAACTGAATATATACGACGCGTGCCAAGCACGGAAATAAAATACATACAGTCAAGAAGGGATGCTGATAACCTCTGGTACTCGCGGAACGTGGCGCTGCTCCGCTACTGAAGGAATCCCTCGGAAAGCTCCAACTGCTGCTCCGGCTCCGGCTCAGTGGCAACTGGGGAAAAACATATGCGAGGGGTGAGCCACACGCTCAGTGAACAGCACAACCCATGCATCACAGACAATATTGACCACAATTCAATCTTATATCCACATCTCTAAACCACATAACAAAACTAACCAGTGGTCGTAATCGCCAACCACACACCCTCACCCTCACCCATCAATGGGTGACATAGGCTTTGGGACTGATAATCATCCAATCACAATCCAGTGGGTCGCTCATCGCCAACCCACTACACCCTCACCCTCACCCTATAACGGGTGACATAGGATTTTGGGACTGACTAGGCTGTTGGTCACCCTTAGTCCACCGATAGTCTCTCCTCCACTCCGTAGGCCGCTTGATCTTCACCCACAACTTCAGCACAGTCCGAAACCAAATCAGGAGGCGCCTACTGATGGGAGCCCTCGGAAGGGACGGCTTTCTAACGCTGGGGCAGCCTCTACCGGATCCAACGAGGGGAAACAGAACAGCCTATCCATACGCATACGATCCACTCGGATCCGCCGACAACATATCGCTACAACTCTAATGTCTTGAATTCCTCAGAATTCCTCCAGGGCGCATAACCAAGATGCGGGGAACGTACAATAATAGCAAGGTTGTAATATCATTGGGGGAAAGAACTGGGAGGGCAGCGTGAGTTCCCGATATAGGACACCCCGACAACCAAACAAGGAACACGGAGTACCCTAACCCGGGTCTCACCGCTGTCCTCGCAAGGCCCCTCCCCTATAATATTCACTAAGATGCTAATAATCTACAAGGTAAACCATTATTTAACAATTAGAATATTAGTATTATTGGGACAAGAACCTTGGGAGGGCAGCATGAGGTCTCGATACAGGATATCCCGACAACCAAACAAGAAACACGGAGTACCCTAACCGGGTCTCAATGTTGACCTCGCAAGGCTCCTCCCGATAATATTATCTAAGGCATGCAATTTACATAAACTAGCATTTAACTTAATAAATAAACTAGTAGGACACATGCATAGGCCAAGGCTTCCTAGCATGAGAACAGGGGGACATGATGCATGGCTCATACACATATCCTAAGGGTGCAAGTCCCTAACATACAAGTCTAGGGTAGCATGCATTCTACATTTAAATCATGCTCGCATGAAATATACATTACAACAGGTTAATATAATCCATGGTGCCCCAGGAGAGGTCGGTATACGCCCAAATGCGTATAACGCCTCACTACTGGGTTGGATTGTCCCACTCACCGAAGATCGGGTCGTCGCGCGACCGTCCGTCAAGATCTGCAAGACAGGCATTTATACGGTGAGTAAAATATATAAATACACCAAAAATACTCTAAAATACCCAACACTCGGACAAACGTACATACGGCCCGTACGCACGCGTATCCGAGCATCCCGACTCACTCCCGAACCCACCGGGCAACCGCACGCACGGCCACCCGCCTCGGGCGCACAGCCGAGCCCCGGCCCGCGCCCCAAGGCGCACTGCCGAGCCCAGCCCGCACACCCGGACACCACCGGCGCACTGTCGCACGCACGCGCACGCTCGCCGCGCACCTCCGCGCACCGCCGTCCAGCCCAGCGCGCCCCCGGCGCACTGCACGCACGCCCCAGCACGCGCACGCACTGGTCCCCAGCACCGCGCGCACTGGTCCCCAGCACCGCGCCCAGGCGCCCTGCCCAGCACCCAGGCAGTGCCCAGGCGCCTGCCGCGCGCGCGCACGCTCGCGCGCACCCCGCTCGCGCAGCACCCGCGCGCCCGCCCGCGAACCCGCGCACCCGCGCGCCCGCACCCGTGCGCGCGACTGCCGCGCCGAGCGCCCGCCAGCGCCCAGCGCCACCGCGCGCACGCCCGCGCGCGCGCCCCTGCCAGCTGCTGCGCCTGTGCTGCCTGTGCTGCTGCCTGTGCTGCTGCCACCAGCCACCCTGCCCGAGCACCTCTACCACCACCCACCGACCTCCGACCACCACCCCAGCCCTCCGACGGCCACCCACAGCCGCCGACCTCCACCCAACCCCAAAACCCCCCCCTATCAAGCATCTAAGCATGAAAAAGAGGGAAAGAAGGCTTACCGAGGGGAGGAAAGGTAGTCCGGTTGCTCTCCGCGCACCGAAGCCTCTCCCATAAGGCTTCCAACGCCCGGATCTACTCCCACCTCTGAAATGGTCCAAAACAGAGGAGAAGAGAGGGGGACGGAGGGGCAAAACTCGCCGGAATTCGAATTTGAAAGCACCGGGGTGTAGATCGGGACCCGATCTACACTTCCTATGCTTTGGGTTTTTGGGTTTGAGGGGTCTAAGGGCTTCAAAAGTGAGAAATAGAGAGAGGGGAGAGAGAGAAGTCAAGTGGTAGGGATGATGAATAGTGGTCAACAAAATTAGATTTCATTTATATAGCAAGTGACTAAAAACCCAGATACGCCCCGGAACTGCGAAATTTTAGAAACGTTACCGGAATTCGATGAAATTTTCGTGAGAGGCCTAAAATGGCACCAGGACACCAAATATGCAGTTAGATTTCCAATCGGAGTCCTCTAACTCAGGACGATAGCTAACAGTCCAAAAATTAGCGGTTCCGATCGAAAACCGAAAAAAATGAAAAACTGCCAGAACGCTCCAACGGTTACCAGCAGATTAAAAAGTGACACATATTTAACGGAAAGCTTACCCAAAGGAGGAAAGACAAAGGGGTGAAAACGGGTGCCCTTCGCGAACCAATTTGCCACCACCAAGACCCCCTCCACCAAGCCCTCTTCTCAGCCAAAGAGGGGCTGAAAACAGAGGTAAAAAGGGGCTAAGAGAGGAGGAAAAACAAAGGGGAATGAAGATTCGAGACCATGGAAAGATAGATGGGGTCCTCACCTTTCTTTTCTCCTTCTAGGGTTTCCTTGTTCAACCACTCTAGCTTGATCATATGGGGGATTTAAAGAGAGGGAGAGAGAGAGAGAGAGAGAGCTTGAAATGGAGAAGATGATGAATAGGGAGGGGGAACTATTCTTGGGCGTGGACATTAAGTCACCACACACACACACCTCACACACTCACCACTTACACTTAGGGCTAATTAGGTTTAGCTAGGTTAAGTTAGGTTTAGTTGATCTTTGACCCTAGTCAACCCAACCACACTAGAAAACAAAATATTTTGACCAAGTCAAGGGTCAACATTGACCAAGTCAAGTCTCCCAATGACTTTTCGCTTGGTCAAAACCCGGATACGATTCGGAACTGTGAAATTCTGAACGTTACCGGAATTCGATGAAATTTTTGTGAGTGGCTTGAAATGGCACCAGGACACATAATATGCAGTTAGATTTTCAATCGGAGTCCTCAAGCTCAGGATGATAGCCAAAAGTCTGAAATTTTAGCGGTTCCGATCGAAAAAAGAAAAAGTTGAAAAACTGCCAGAATGCTCCAATGGTGACCAGAAGGATAAAAGTGACACATATATAACACATCAGATCCCGAAATTGACCAATGGTTTGGATTGGGCTATAACAAGGTGCTCGATACCCCGAAACACACCCCGAACGGGTCCGAATACTGCAAGCACGCCCCCGAGCACCGCGTGCACACGGCCCACGCACTCCGCACGCATCGGTGAATGCCCAGCACGCCCTCGAGCACTCCGTGCACGCTGCCCACGCACTCTGCACGCATCGGACAACGCCAAGCACGCCCTCGAGCACCTCGTGCACGCTGCCCACGCACTCCGCATGCATCGGACAACGCCAAGCACGCCCTCGAGCACTCCGTGCACGCTTCCCACGCGCTCCGCACACATGCGAGAATGCTAAGCATGCACTCGAGCACCCGATGTGCCAACCCTACGCCCCTTTTAGCCTATAAACACAAGTTCAAGTGATGCATGAGGAACCTCATTTGAAAGAAGAGAAGAAAAGGCATACAAGGTTCACTCACACATACTCACAAACGGGTGGCGTACACACATACACAACACATAACGCATGAACATGGGCTTCTCTCCCTCATCTTCTTCAATTCCATGCATGCACAACAACACAAAGCAATGGAGCTTCCACTCCTCCCCATCAGCTACAAAAGACATGGCTGAACCCAACACGGAGAGCGGGAGGTCCATACGCGGCTCCGGCACGCCCACACGCCACAGCTCCACCTTTATCACCATCGACGCCCCGAACCTCCCTTCAAACAACAAACATACCAAGACATCCGAAGAGGGGACTTCAACACCACCTCCACTTTATCTTCTTCATTTTTCATAGATGGAAGGGCTGGTCGAGAGTGTTAGGCGAGAGAGACAATCGGGGATTAAATAGCCAAAAGAGGGATTTAAATGACCAAAACGTCCCTGACCAGAAATCTCTGGACAGGCTTCACTCGAACAGCCATAACTTCCACGATATAGCTCCGAATTGCACAATTCAAAATCCTTTGGAAAGCCAAGAAGATTATCTACAACTTTCATGTTTATGCCAAGATCAAATAATCCCTCCAGCTATTCCGAAATGTGAGCTAAACATTGAACAGGGCTGCTGCCAGAATTTTTCATCCTCGGGGTATACTTGGAAAAATACCCGTAACTTTTACTACATGAATCCAGTTGATCTAATTCCACTTTTGTATGAAATCTAACTCAAAACTGAGCATCTCATGATAAAATCATATTTAAACCTCTTCATCTTGGATTTTAACAAAATTAAATCCGAATACCAATTGGAATGCATAACTTCTAGGAGAACAATTATGTAGCCTAATTTTCAATCAGAGCTCTCCAACTCCTGTAGGTGGCTAAAACCCAAAATTTTAGCGACTCTGATCAAAAAATAAGGCTCCAAATGACACAGGCATAACAGTGGGTATGACCCGTTGTCGGGTTGTACCTTATTAGTTAGAGCACTAGCGATGTAATCGCCCCTGTGCATCCAAGCGATGCACTCATTTGGAGTTCAAGAGAATTCATTATCTTATCGGTTTTGTTAAGCCGGTAGTTGTGGCAATAAGCTAGGCCTACCCGTGCTAGGTGTGTATATGGACTGCCTGTTGGGTTATGTGCCTTGGGATTATTTCTGCGTGAGAGCAGAGGCAACCCCGCCACCCCCTTGTGTCCGAGCGACGCAACTGTGTGGGAGTGCAATAGTATTCGATATCATCGATATGTAATTATCGAGGGTAGTTGTTTTTCCATTGGGTTCGCTCTGCGAACATCGAGTGTTTCCTCCCAATGTCGTCTGTATTGAAGCGGCCCGGGTTGTAGCTGTCCTGACAGAGGGCTCCCATCTGTAGGTACCACCGATGCGTTCGGAAGCGTACTGATCGTGGGAGTATACCAGGTAGAGGCTACCCAGGAGAGGGCTAACGAATGATATTGCGAGCGTGAAATCATCTCCCCTTCGTTGGATCTGATGTAGGAACTCTCCGGCGTTGGAAAATCTGTCCGGACAGAGGGCTGTCATCCGTAGGTACCACCGATGCGTTCGGAAGCGTACTGATTGTGGGAGTATACCAGGTAGAGGCTACGTGGGGAAAGGGCTACCGGTGGACCAAGGGTGTAGAGCAGTCTAAGTCTCTTCCAAAAGTCCTATGTCACCTCTAAAGGGTGAGGGTGAGGATGAGGTGAAGACACATCGCCGCGTGACCCATTCGTTGTTTTTTCGTTCCCATAGTTGTTGGGTCCGGTTGCGTATCGATGTTCAAAGACATCGTTGGACAGTTATCTCGATGTAGATGATCCAGTAGTGTTGTGTAGACCAGTAATTCCGGGTCTCTTCAACCAACGGTATGGTCTCTCCCCAAAAGTCCCAAGAGTCTCCCTCCAGGAGTGAGGGTGAGGGTGAGGGTGAGGTTGGTGATCCAGTAGTGTTGTGTAGACCAGTAATTCCGCGTCTCTTCGACCAACGGTATGGTCTTTCCCCAAAAGTCCCAAGAGTCTTCCTCCGGGAGTGAGGGTGAGGGCGAGGTTGGTCGCGCCGCCGCGTGACCTTGTTATCCATTGGGTTTCCACCCATGTTTTTCCTTGAAAGAAAATTGTTTTAGTATTGAACTGTTGTATAGTGATTGGTTTCCAACCACTCACTGAGCTTGTAGCTCACCCCTCGCATACTGTTTCTTTTCAGGGGCAGTGATGGGCGTGGAGCGTTCTTCCAGCGGGTGGCGAGTGCGAGGCTGTCAGCTGTTGTGCCTGTGTCATTTGGAGAACTCTGATTGAAAATTTGGCTACATAATTTTTTTCCTCGAAGTTATGTATTTCCAATTTGGTATTTGGATTTAATTTTGTTAAAATCCAAGATGAAGAGGTTTAAATATGATTTTATTATGAGATGCTCAGTTTTGAGTTAGCTTTCATACAAAGTGGAATTAGGTCAACTGGATTCATGTAGTAAAAGTTATGGGTATTTTTCCAAGTATACCCCGGGGATGAGAATTCTGGCAGCAGCCCTGTTCTATGTTTAGCTCTAATTTCGGAATAGCTGGAGGAATTATCTGATCTTGGCATAAACATGAACGTTGTAGATAATCTTCGTAGCTGTCCAACGGACTTTGAATTGTGCAATCGGAGCTATCTCGAGGAAGTTATGGCTGTTCTAGGGAAGCATGCTAGTCAAGGATAAATTGGTCATTTCTATTCCCTCTTTAGATATTTATTTGGGCAAAATATCTCTCCCTCTCTCTCTCCCACACTCACACGTCTACACTCTTGGCTCTCTCTTCTCTCTTTTCACTCCCCCAAGGTGTTTGTGTTATTTCCTCAAAGAGAAGGAGAAGGTGCAAGTGCAAGTGAGTGTTTGTGCATGTGTTGTAGTTGTTGATCTCCTCTCTCTCAAGCACCCTCTCATATCTTCCCCCCCCCCTGATTTTCAGCCAAGAAGGAGGCTGAGGAGGCTGAAGAGGTGGTGGTGGTGGTGGTGGTGGTTGAGGTGGCCGTGGGCGCGTCGAGAGCCCCGCATCTCCCCCTTTCCGTTTCCCTCTTTTGGTAAGTCTTCTTCCCCTTCTTTTTGATTTTTAGGGCTATTGGGATGGTTGGGGAGGTCATGCATGCTAGGTAGATGAGTTAGAGTGTGTGTGAGGGGTTGGGGAGGGTTAAAAAGGGGTAAGGGTTGGCTGGGCGCGCATTTGGGGTTGTCTGCGCGCACGGGCGCGTGCGTGCGCGCGCAGGTGCGCGCGGGCGTTGGCGCGAGCGGGGGTGCGCGCGGGAAGTGTGCGAGCGCGCGGGGCAGTGCGCCTGGGCGTGCTTCTGGGCGCGGGGCTGGGGGCCATGAGTGCGCGCGCGTGTGTGCACGTGCGTGCGCGTGCTGGGCATGCGCAGGGCTGCCCAGGGTCTCTGGTAGGTGCTAGGGCACCCGGCCATGCATGCGTACGCGCGTGCTCGCATGCGTGCGAGCCCGTATGCATGCATGTCTAAGTCTTTGGTATTTCTAATGATTTCTAAGTGTAAATTGTGATGTTACTCACCAAATTTGATGCCCTTACCCTGCAGATCTTGACGGATGGGATGCGCGAGGTCCGGGGTATGGTGAGTGGTTCCAATCCCACCCCTCTCTAGGGATGCGCTCGACGCGTGTCGCGCATTGATGGGGCCCCCCCTAGCTATAATATGTAGATATCTTGATAATGCATGTTTTGCTATGATGTAACCATGCCCTGTTAGACATTGTATGCTAGGGATATACATCCATGTATCATGTATAGTGGCCCGTACATGCCTAGACACCATGTCTCATCCTTGAAAAGCCTTGATCTATGCATGTTTCCCATTTAGTTTAATTTAATTAAATCAAAATGAGATTATGTTGGTATAAGCATACCTTAGAGAATATTATGACCTTCGTATTATAATATATGTTTCCCCGCATCTTAGTTATGCTCCCTGGAGGAATTCTTGAGAATTCATGACATTAGTAGTGTTAGAAATCGTTGTCGACGGATCCAAGAGGATCGTATCCGTGTGAGTAGGCTGTTTTCTCCCTTTCGTTGGAGCCGAGTAAGGACTCCCCGGCGTTGGGAAAGCTGTCTTGACAGAAGGATCCCATCTGTAGGTACCACCGATGTATTCAGAGGGTACTGATCATGGGAGTATACCAGGTAAAGGCTACATGAAGGCGAGGCTACTGGTGGACCAAGGGTGGAGAGCAGCCTAGTCTGTCCCAAAAGGCCCATGTCACCCCTAAAGGGTGAGGGTGAGGGTGGGGTGGGTCGGCGATGTTACGACCCACTAGCTTGTACAGTTACTCCCGTTTAGGGACTTTAATTATTTTAAGGTTAATATGAGTTGTGTTGCATAGATTGTTGTTATGCCTGTGTTTTGATATCTCGATAAGTGATTATCGAGAGTAGTTGCTTTCATTGGGTTCGCTTTGCAAACATGGGATCGTTCTCCCCTTCGTTGGATCCGATGTAGGAACTTCTCGGGATTACAGCTGTCCTGACAGAGGGCTCCCATCTGTAGGTACTACCGATGCATTCTGGAACGTACTGACCATGGGAGTATACCAGGTAGAGGCTACCCGGGAAAGGGCTACCGGTGGACCAAGGGTGTAGAGCGGTGAGTTGAAGAGGCCGGGTTGTAGCTGTCCTGACAGAGGGCTCCCATCCGTAGGTACCACTGATGCATTCGGGAGCGTACTGATCGTGGGAGTATACCAGGTAGAGGCTACCTGGGAGAGGGTTAACGAATGATATTGGTGAGGGTGAGGATGAGGCAAAGACACATCGCCGTGTGACCCATTCGTTGTTCGACCGTTCCCATAGTTGTTGGGTCTGGTCTCGTAATCGATGTTCAAGGACATCGTTGGGCAGTTATCTAGATATAGATGATCCAGTAATGTTGTGTAGACCAGTAATGCCGGGTCTCTTTGACCGATGGTATGGTCTCTCCCCAAAAGTCCCAAGAGTCTTCCTCCGTGAGTGAGGGTGAGGGTGAGGATGGTCGCGCCGCCGCGTGACTTTGTTATCCATTGGTTTTCTACCCATGTTTTTCCTTGAAAGAAAATTGTTTATGTATTGAACTGTTGTATGGTGATTGGTTTCCAGCCACTCACTGAGCTTGTATCTCACCCCTCGCATACTGTTTCTTTTCAGTGGTAGTGTTGGGCGTGGAGTTGGAGCTTCCCTGTGGTGTGGTCTTATGGGAGTGAAGCGTTCTTCCGACGGGTGGCGAGTGCGAGGCTGTCAGCAGCCCTAGAGTCATTTTATGTATTGTAAATTGTGCATATGGCACAGGTTGTATTTTCTTTGGTCTAGACTTGGCTCTCACAGGACAGTGATTGTGTATTCGAGTCTGTAATAATGTTTTGATTTACAGACATTGTTTATATATTATGCTTCCGCTTTTCAGTCAGTTATCATTATCTTTGCTTTGCCACCTTGTGTATTGTTGTTGGAGTCTTTATTGACCTCAGTATTGATAGCTGATATTTTATTATTGCCACGTCTCGGGAAGGCCGCGTGGGGCGCGACATCAACAGTCCTAGAGTCATTTTATGTATTGTAAATCGTGCATGTGGCACAGGTTCTATTTTATTTGGACTAGACTTGGCTCTCACAGGACAGTGATTGTGTATTCGAGTTTGTAGTAATGTTTTTGGTGTACAGACATTGTTGATATCTTATGCTTCCACTTTTTAGTTAGTATCATTATCTTTGCTTTGCCACTTTGTGTGTTGCTGTTGGAGTCTTTGTTGACCTCGGGGATGGCGGCCCTGGGGCGTGACACAGAGTGCGTGGGCAGGGTGCACGGGGTGCTCAGGGGCGTGCTTGCAGTGTTTCGGACGCGTTCAAAGTGTGTTTCAGGGTATCGAGAACCTTGTTATAGCCCAATCCAAACCATTGGTCAATTTCGAGATTGGATGATTCTTGGCGGATTAGTATCATGCTTTGGATTCAATTTGTCGCCCTCTTGCATTTCACGAGCCGTGCGCTCGTTAGGTGAGTGGTTCGATCCAACCCCTTGAGATGCACTCGACGCGCGTAGTCGTGCGTCGCGCATCAATGGGGCACCCTAGCTATACTACTTGTGTAGATAAGTAGTATGGCCATGCTTAAGCTATAACATGTTAGATATCTTGCATGCTAGGCTTATATTACATGTATTGTATTCATGTATTGTTATGCCTGTGTCATTTGGAGCCATTTCGGTTAAGCCTTGGTCACATCTGGGTCATTCAGGGTCTTTTCTTTTTTCGATCGGAGTCGTTAAAATTTTGGCTTTTAGCCACTTGTGAGAGTTAGAGCACTCTGATTGGAAATCTAACTACATATTATGGGTCCTGGTACCGTTTAGTACTATCCATAAAAATTTGATCGAATTCTGGTAACGTTTTGAAAAATATGCAGTTTGAAACGTATCCGGGTTTTAAGAGTTCCTGGTTGGTCGAATAGTGTGAGATATTTTGGGGATGTGGTGACCTTTGGTAACCTTACCCCCACCTTGCTAGGGATGAAGAAGCCTTTGGTTATTTGTGTCACGCCCCAGGGCGGCCGTCCCCGAAGCGCGGCAATGGTATATAATATCAGCAGTCTATACAGGAGATCAATAACATACTCTAACAACATCAAAATGACAACACAGACAATAAGGTGGCGGACATAATATACATACAAATAGCGGAAGCTCAAACGACTAAGTCTGTAATTCAAAAGACATATTACAGACCCGATACATAATCAACTGTCCTGTGAGAGCCAATATATACAACGACATCCAAATATAATACAAACGTGTGCCCAAGCACGGAATACAATACATACAATCAAAAGGGGATGCTGATGGCCTCTCACTCGCAGAACGTGACGCTGCTCCGCTACTGCTGATGTGCCTCGGGGAGCTCCTCCTTCAGATCCGACTCAGATATCACTGGAGAAAAGAATATGCGAGGGGTGAGCCACACGCTCAGTGAATAGCACAACCCATGCATCACAATTCATATTAACCTTAAATGATTTATAGCCCCTAAGTGCGAGTAACCACACAATCCAGTGGGTCGTTACATCGCCGACCCACCACACCCTCAACCTCACCCTCAAAGGGGTGACATGGGTCTTTTGGGATTGACTAGGCTGCTAATCACCCTTGGTCCACCGATAGCCTCTCCTCCACTCCGTAGCTTGCCTGGTATACTCCCACGATCAGCACAGTCCGACGCATCGGAGGTACCTACAGATGGGAGCCCTCTGTCAGGACAGCCTGTCTAACGCTGGGGAGTCCCTACACGGATCCAACGAAGGGAAGAGAAACAGCCTACCCACATGGATACGATCCTCTTGGATCCGTCGACAACGCTTCCTAACATTTCTAATGTCATAATTCCAAGAATTCTTCCAGGGCGCATAACTAAGATGCGGGGAACCATATATTATAACCACAAGGTTATAATATTCTCTAAGGCATGCTAATAATCATATGCTCGCATTTGATTTAAGTAAATTAAACTAAATGGGAAACATGCGTAGGTCGAGGCTTCCCTACCATGAAAACATGGTATCAGGATGCGTAGGCCTCTATACATATAAGGGTGCATATCCCTAGCATACAAAGTCTAAGGCGGCATGGATACAACATAATGATCATGCATAGCACAGTTACATTTATTACAACTTAATACGCAATTATGGTGCCCCAGGGGAGGGCAATGCACGCCTACGTGCATCGAACGCCTCCCTACTGGGTTGGATTATCCCACTCACCAAAACCCGGGTCGTCGCGCGATAGCCCGTCAAGATCTACAAGACATGGGTAATCAAATGGTGAGTAATTACACAAATACATAAGAAATACGCTAGAAATACCCAACACTCGGACAAGCATGCATACGGGCCCGCACGCACGCGAGTCCGAGTGCCCCGACATCCTCCCGCACCCACGGGCAGTCATGCGCACGGCCCACCGCACGCGCACGCACGGGTGCGACGCACGCACGCACGCCCGCCCCGGGCGCACTGCCGCGCCCCAGCCCGTGCACCCAGACGCGCTGCTGCGCCCCTGCCCGCGCGCCCAGACACGCTGCTGCGCGCGGCGCACGCCCGCGTGTCCAGCCCTGCGCCTACCCGTGCGTACTGTGCCCCTGTGCAGCACCCTGCGTGCACCCCCGCGCGCACCCCGTGCACTGCGCCCCCGAGCAGCGCCCCGCGCGCACGCCCACGCGTCTGCGCGTACGCGCGCGCGCGCCCGCCAGCGCACCCGTCTGCGCGCGCCAGCGCCTGCCTACACGCACAGACTCACGCGCACGCGCGCGCAGATGACCCTGCACGGGCGCCCGAGTCCTTCCCACCCCCTTCCTCAGCCCTCCCACACCCCTAAAACTCATGCATACCATGCATACACCATTTCACACCCTAACATGCATCTAAACAAGAAAAGAGGGAGGAGAAGGACTCACCCAAGAGAGGAGGAACAATGGGAGGAACTCGGGTTCCCTTCTCGCACTGAATCGCCACCACCACGACCACCACCACCAAGATCTCCCTCAGCCCTAGCAAAGGCTGAAATCAGGGGGGGGGGAAATGGGACCATGAGGGGAGGTAGAGAAAGGGGAAACCAAAAAATAAACCATGGGAAGGTAGATCAAGTCCTCACCTTCCTTTTTCCCTTCAATGGCTTTTCTTTTCTTCCACTCCTACTATCTCTAATGGGGGATTTAAAGAGAGGGGATGTGAGTGTTTATGTGTGAGAGAGATAGAGAGAGATGGGAAGGAGAAGAAGGGGGTGCACGCCCACTTAAGGGGCCACACACACACACACACTCACACACACACTTACACTTAGGGTGCTGTTTGGTTGCACTGAAATTAGGTACTTATTTAGATTAATGCTGAATATATGAGTTAATTGTGTTTGGTTGGGTGACATATAAGTGCTGTTTTCATCCTCATTCAGTGATTTTGGGTAGTTATTTTTCAGTGATGGTTGCCTCACTTAAAATACCCGTGAAACGCCTTCTTCGATTCACGTTGTCTGTGAAAAGTCGAAATTGCCCCTGCAAACATCAATTATTACGGGCGGTATTTAAACTCACGCCCACGATCACTTCCTTCTCTCTCCTTCTTTACGCTGCGCCGATTTCAGAGTGCTTCGAAGCTGAGACCCAAATGCAGAAACCCTATTCGACACCATCCCAGCTCGATGTATGGATTCTTCTGCGCTGATAACCAAAATCACACACCGATCCCCTTCGAGAAACCTTGATGTTCGTCGACCGATCCCCTTCGAGAAAACCTTGATGTTTGTCGATCGATCCCTCACCCCGATCTGCTACCTCCTCGCCTGACGTGAAGAAGATACAGGGGCCGATCTCCCTCTCACTGTCTCCAACAAACAGATCCGACACTCCGATCTGCTCCAAAGCCTCTTTGGATCTGCTCCCCAGCCAACTATCAAAGTAAAATTTTCTATTCTCCTCTGTTCATGCCTATGTTATTATGATCTGTTGATCTAATGTATATGAGAGTTGAGTATGAATTACACCTACTGTTTTTCAAATTTATGTTGTGATATATATCCATAGGTTTCTTGAGATCTCATCTTGTTAATTTTTAAGTAATAAATTATCATATGTTAAAAGGAATAAAAATGTTGTGATATATGTCCATAGGTTTCTTGAGATTTTTTTTTTTACAATAATCAAAGAAATTCAGAGCATGACAAATCTGTAGGATCCTATCCATGTCCTTGTAGATGTACAAGTTTGTAAATAAAGGAATATGTTAGAATTAATTAGCAATCAAATGAAAAAGATGGAGAAGCCTCGAAAAAATGGAGATTATTCCTTTTTAGAGATTTGAGGCAACTTGAAGTTTGCATATTTGCTGTGATATGGAAATTGTGACAGGAAAGGAAATTGCAGGTTTAGAATGCAAAGTTGAGTGTGAAAGAGAGTTCGCTTGGAGCATTATGCCGAATGTGAGATTGTAGTCATTTTGATATTTACAAGGTGATTTTGGTTGGAAAATCGATGAGGAAGTTCAGAGGATCTTTCATTCTTGATGAAAAAATTAGTAGCTATCCATCCTAAATAGTTTTCATAAGTAGAGAAACTTACTCCATATTTTATATTTAAAAATTACAGAAATCATGCTCAAGTATTATTCAATATAATGTGCCGTTGTGCTTGTGCATCTTAGTAGACATTTCCATTGCTGCTGTTATAATATTGGTTTCTGTACTTATTTGTGAAACAATTATGTGAGTGGTATGAGGTTTTCATCTTGGCTCTTTCCTTCAATTGAAATTTTGAAATCATGAATTTGATTATCATTTAAACATGCTTTATTATGTGTTGTGTATTCCTGACCTTTTTTTTTTCTTTACTAAGTACGGTATGCTAATTGCTGACTGACTATATATGTACCTAAATAGGTGAGCTCAGTTGGAGTTACTGGTGCCCGTTCATCTGTAAGCTCACGCATTCAGTCTCTTCTACAAGACATTAAAGAGGTTTGCTTTCCTTCCTCCTCTCTCTCACCACATCATTTTCTTGATGCGTTCAATTGTTTGCATGAACTGTTAAACATTTATATGTTATCTTGAATGATGGGTGTTTTATCATCTTGATTAAAAATATCAAGGTCCCATCTGGCAGTGAGTTAAGATTCTAACCAGGTATACCACAATGTAGGGTATTGTAAGACCCATTAAATTAAATCCACTTATAAAAAGTACTTTTATAAAAAAGTTAACCTGTGGGTGATATAAAAAAGAGGAGTGGGATGATTGGTGCATCTATTTTTTTATTAGTAATTTAAGTAAGAGTAATAGAGTATTTGCTTCATTTATACTAGTGGGTAAAAAATAGTATAAATTATAATCGATCTTCCATGTCTACTGGTTAAACCACTGTTTGAAGATCAAAAATGGTACTCTAATAAAAATTATCCCAACATCTTTGTTGCCAAATGGCATTAGAATACCTTTTTATCTTTGTAGTTTATACTATGATTATACCAGGTCACTAATTCGCTATACCACTGCCAAAGGGAACCCATTACTTTCTGTCACTCTTCACACTAGCTCGGTGAAATTTTGGAAAATGCCATTTTCATTGTCATGGTTCTGTCCAAGATAGTAATAAATGCAATAATAAGTGCAATATGAACTCCTTATTTACCAAAAAAGTAAAAAGTCACATTCTATGTATCATTGAAAAAGAAGTCCATAGATCAACCTGTTTACAGTGCTTTCTTGAGTTTCAGTCTCATTTATCTCCATTTCACTAGAATTTCGTAGAACACACATTGGGGATTATGAGCATGGCCTACTTCCCTATTGGAACAATATTTAGCTCACGCTGCAACCCGTTCAAGTTTCTAAATAATGACACCACACATAGTTTCAGAGGTTTTTATTTCTTTGATGAACTCCATTCACTGTGTGATGCATGCATGAGATGGGCGCTTGACCATCTGATTTAAAGCCCCACCATTTTAGTAGATTCAATTTAGATACCAAATATTGATTTTTCTGGTTCACTACAGTTTCTAGGATGATTACAGAAACAGTTAATTGCTTCTGATGAAGATTGTAATTTGTATCCTGCTTTGAAGTATTCAGCTGATGCAAATGATGAACATACATTAGCTTTTAAGTCCCCTTGGGAGTGAGTTTAAGATTTTCTGGCTGAAATATATTCCTTTTTAGAATAATCAAAGAAATAATTGAAATATGAGAATCATTTGCAAATGACAATCTGGCAAGAATATTTTTTCACCTAATGATAATTGTTCAAGAAGTGCTTCACCCTCTAAATTGAATAAATTAAGCTAAATGAATGAAATGGCACAATAACCATGATGCTTCGATCTAGAACAAATTAATTTTTTTTTTTATGAAAATAACCAGTGCATTAGACATTTTTTAACATATCCTATCATTTGCATTTGAAATGGTCTTTCTTCATTCTCTTGATGTGTTTTTGCATTGCACTTGATGTAGTACATCTTTTTTTAATTTTGTTTGGAATGTAGAAAATGGATTCTAGGACTGGTAGGGCTTCATGGAGTGCGGATATGAAAAAGCTGTTCATTGACTTATGTTTAGAACAAGTCAAATTAGGGGGTCGGCCTGGTTCAAACTTAAAAACATCGGCATGGAAGAAGGTGAGGGAAGAGTTTAATAACAAGAATATGACAAATTACGATCAGAGGCAATTCAAGAATTACTGGGACATGCTGAGGAAACAATGGAATGCCTGGAAGAAACTGATTTCCATAACTGGCATAGGAGAGGTTGCCCCTGGACAAACAGTGCAGATGGACCAGGAGAGATGGGATGAGCAGATTAAGGTAATCTTTATTCATTTATAGGTTTGCATATGCTTGAGAAATACATAATAAATCCATAATTATTGGGTGTACAGGCTAATCCAGAGGTGAAACAGTTCAGATACAAACCCCTTGCTCATTCTGATGAGATGGAACAGCTGTTTGGGGGGGTCACGGCCACAGGGGAGCACCAATTCACTCCGGCCACTGGAGATTCCCTTCTCGATGACATGGGCAACTTTGCGTCCACGTCCCAGACCCCCTACCCGACTGCATCCCCATTCTCCCCCTCATCCATTCCTGAAACCCAATGGATGACCCTGTCTGTGTTGAGTCTGAGGATAATTTGAATGAACCCATATCCTCAATGAGACGCAAACGTCATTGCCCACCCAAGTCGAGGAGAAAATCAGGGGCTCAGGACTTTGTGGAGAAGATTGATGGAGTGCTTGATCGGATTGCAGCCTCCGCTACCAGCCAAGCAAGCGCACATGCTCACGGTCCGCATGCGAGATTGGTACCACCCGCACCCACAATCGAAGAATGTTTTGCGTCCCTCCAACAGATGCCTGAGATTGACCCTGATAGTGAGCTCTATGTGCTCGCCCTGCAATTCTTTTTCAACGTCAAGCAGCGCAGGGTTTGGATGCTGGAGAGCAGGCCCAGTGCGAGGATTGCACTACTCCGTTCAGTGTTCAAGCTTTAGGTGTCTTGATTTTGATGGTGTCTCATGGATTCTAGTGCTCTGGTACTTTTGAACTTGTGTGGATGATTGTGTTATGTTTATTCTGAACATCGTGTTTATGTTTATGTATGGATTTTTATGAGTATTTTTAGGTATATGTATGGATGTTTATGAGTATTTTTAGGCACCAATGAATGTATGGATGATTATGTTTAGGTTTATGTATGGATGTTTAATAGTATTTTCAGGTTGTTGCATGGATGTTTAATAGTATTTTTAGGTTAATGTGTGGATGATTATTTTTATTGCTTCATGTATGGATGATTATCTTTGAATGGATATGTGGGGAAATGATTGTTTATGTTCGTATAGGGAAGAAGTCCACTTTTAAAATGTAGGGACAATTATGATGGACATGAACTGATGGATTGTAGTGCAATGTTTTTGTTTATGTGTGTTTTAGGAATGGGTCCAGAATATGAGATCCTAGTTATTATGGTGATATATTTCATACAGGATCATCTTGATCAACATTGGGCACGAAGAGTAGTTCATGATTCTAGTTTGAGTGGGGCTGAATATATGAGTGCGATACTTGATGGACACCCACGCCCGTGTCTTGATTTATTTCGCATGGAACAGGCAGTGTTCAAGGCATTGGTTAAAGAATTCCGAGATGAAGGATGGTTGAAAGACACAAATAACGTGTTTGTTGAAGAACAAGTGGGTATCTTCCTACTAATTGTTGGACATAACGCGAGGAACAGAGTTTGCCAGGACCGCTTCCAACACTCCGGGGAGACCATATCCCGATATTTTAGGAAGGTCCTAAAGGCTTGTTTGAAACTGAGTGAACGAATTATCCAACCACCCGATTTCTCTCAAACACCCGACCAAATTTTGAATAGCTCAAGATTTTATCCTGCATTCAAGGTAATCATAATTTCATTTATTTGGTCTGCAATAATTTTCGATGTGATTTTAAACCTGATCATCATTAGTGAAGGCGAACTCATTTGGGTTAGTATTCCGTTTTTATAGGATTGCATCGGCGCGCTGGATGGAACTCTGGTGCATGCAATCATAGATAGGGATAACCAAGTTCCATACAGGGGCTGAAAGGGAGATTGCATGCAAAATGTGCTTGCCGTGTGCTCTTTTGACATGCTATTTACTTATGTAATGGCGGGATGGGAAGGAACTGCCCATGATTCGCGCATCCTGTCGGAGACCATTCGAGACCCTGCCAAAATGTTCCCATTGCCCCCCCAGGGAAATATTATCTAGTGGATGCTGGATATACAAATAAAAGGGGATTTCTTGCACCTTACCGGAACGTAAGGTATTGGTTGGGAGATTATAGGGGGCGTGCAACACCTCAAAACAAAGAGGAGGTGTTCAATCAGTTGCACTCATCGTTGCGGAACGTGATTGAACGCACATTTGGTGTGTGGAAGGCGCGATTCCCCATTTTGAAGAGAATGGCATCTTATCCATTTGATATCCAAGTACGGATAGTTCCCGCAACTATGGCTATTCACAATTTTATCAGAAAGAAAAAGCTACATGATTCTCTGTTCGAGCAGTTTCAGAGTACCACAGTTGATGAGGATCGTACCACTGAGCAGCTGTACCCCGTTATCCGACCTGACAACGATCAACAAGAAATGAATCGAGTGCGGGATGAGATTGCTAATCTGCTAGTGTCTAGGCGTTGATGCACTGTTTGTTGTATTCCTAGCTATGTATGTACATTATACTGTTGTATGTATGATGTGAAAATATTTTGGACAGCATGAAGAACACTCATTCTGAGATTCGATGTGCTTGTGGCCGAGGACCAATGACCCTTCATATGGCACGGACAGATAAGAACTACGGGCGGTGGTTCTTTAGGTGCCCTGCGAGATTGGTACGTGTCCATATAAGTGCACTTATCTTCACTGATACATATTCACTTGTTTTTTTTTTTTATGTTTTCATATTGATTTGTATATTTTGGCGTGGATGCAGGACCATAGTAATTCTTTCATGTGGGCAGATACATTGCCCAGGATGGGAGAGTTTCAAGATAACCAACCACAAATCCATAGGAAGGTGGATAAGGACAATGTAGGACCACGACCAACGGGTTTAATGATTTTCGGATGTTGTGCATGCTTTTGTATAATGTTGTTGGTGTTTGTTATCTTCTTTTTGCTTTTAATCCTAGCTATCAAGTAAAATGTAGAAGTTTTATTAGCCCATGCATGTCTGTAACATTATCACATATCTATGGAGCAATCACTTTTGTAACGTATTCAAGAATGTCTCATCTGTTGGAGCGTTGACATCCGAAGAGTAGTGCTTTTTATTAATCAATATGTTGAACCAATTAATTTAATTGCCTATTACTTGTTTATGTAGACTTTTTATGTTAAAATGAAACATTTTTATGAGTGCGGTTTTGTAGAATTTATATAACTGTCAAACTCTTACAAAAGGGGCCCAACCCGGTTTTTTATTTGAAGATTTTTTTTTAAACGATTGCATTATGTGTTTGCAGTCCAATTGAGGAGTCTTTACAATCCTATGAGATATGTGAAAATATATAAATATCAGAGTTTTTAACGGATTAAACAAGAAACATATTGATTTTCAACGTGTGGGTAACCAGACGCAAGTTTATTTTGGTTCTAACTAGGGTAGTAGTGGTTGACGTATGTCACTTGGTTAACCAAACACACTTATCTAAATAACTGCATAAAAGTATCCGTTCAACCAAACGCTTTTATTACTGAACTCTTAAAGATTATCATCATAACCTCTTTCTGCACTTATTAATCAGCACTTAAAATCCGCTTTCCGCCGCTGCCAAACAGCACCTTAGGGTTTTTAGTCATTTGGTGAGCTTTGACCTTGGGTCAACTCATCCACACAAACAAACAAAGTGATTTGACCAAGTCAATGGTCAAACTTGACTTGGTCAAAGTCATCTTTGACTTGGTCAAGTCTCCCAATGACTTTTTGCTTGGTCAAAACCCGGATACGATTCGGAACTGTGAAATTCTGAAACGTTACCGGAATTCGATGAAATTTTCCAGAGTGGCTTGAAATGGCAACAGGAAACATAATGTGCAGTTAGATTTTCAATCGGAGTTCTCAAGCTCAGGATAGCTAAAAGTCCAAAAATTTTGCGGTTCCGATCGAAAAAAGAAAAAGTTGAAAAACTGCCAGAATGCTCCAATGGTGACCAGAAGGCTAAAAGTGACACATATATAACATTCTTCCCCCCTTAGGAAATTTTGTCCTCAAAATAAATACAAAAACATCTAGGAAGGGAAAAGATGCGGATATGCGTCACGCATGGCGTCCTCGCGCTCCCAAGTGGCCTCGGCACCAGAACGGTGCTGCCATCGCACCTTAACCAACTGAACGGTCTTGGTGTGGAGCCTCTTCTCGCGTTGGTCCAGGATCTTGATCGGCTGCTCCACGAATGACAAGTCCGGCTCGAAGACGAGCGGCTCGAACGGGATGACGTGAGCAGGATCATGGACATAACGCCTCAGCTGCGAGACATGGAAGACGTCATGGGCCTGAGCCAACTGTGGGGGTAGAGCTATGCGATAGGCCACCTCTCCAACCCGCTCGAGGATGAGGAACGGCCCAATGAAACGCGGACTCAGCTTGCCCCGCACACCGAAAAGGAAGATGCCCTTCATCGGGGACACCTTCAGGAAGACATGGTCACCAACCTCGAAGGCGAGCTCATGGCGACGACGATCGGCGTAGCTCTTCTGACGGATCTGAGCGACTCGGATACGCTCGCGAATCGTCTTGACCATCTCTGAGGTCTGGTGGATGATCTCTGGTCCCTCCAACTGGCGCTCTCTGACCTCGTCCCAACACAAGGGGGACCTGCAGCTGCGGCCATAGAGCGCTTCGTATGGAGCCATCCTAATACTCGAGTGGTAGCTGTTGTTGTAGGCAAACTCCACCAATGGAAGATGCCTCTCCCAACTGCCCCCAAAGTCGAGAACGCAAGCTCGCAGCATGTCCTCCAGGGTCTGAATCGTCCTCTCCGACTGGCCGTCCGTCTGCGGATGAAACGCTGTACTGAAGTGGAGGTTCGTACCAAGGGCGTGCTGGAGGCTACGCCAGAACCTCGAAGTAAATCGCGCGTCTCTATCAGAAATGATGCTGACGGGAGTGCCATGGAGACGAACAATCTCGGAGACAAACAACTGCGCCAGAGAATCGGTGAGTCGATGGGGAGGAAATGAGCGGACTTTGTCAGTCGGTCGACGATTACCCAGATGGCATCGCGACCCGAACGTGACCTCGGCAAACCCGAAACGAAGTCCATGGTGATCTGCTCCCACTTCCACTGAGGAATCTCAATGGACTGCAGCTTCCCTGTAGGACGCTGATGCTCCGACTTCACCTGCTGGCATACCAAGCAACGGGCAACAAAACGGGCAATATCCGTCTTCATCCCGCGCCACCAGTAGCCACGACGAAGGCCCCTGTACATCTTCATGCCACCAGGATGCACTGTGTACCTCGAACGATGGGCCTCGTCCAAGATCTTCTGCTTCAGCTCTGCGTTGTCAGGAATGCATACTCGACCTCTGAACCGCAGGATCCCGTCCTCGCGAATCTGGTAGTCCGGACGCTCGCCCCAGGCGACGCCTTCAGAGAGGACTAGAAAGTGAGGATCCTGCCCCTGAGCCGTGCGGATCTCGTCGAGAAGAACTGGCTGCACCACTAGCCTGGCCAAAAAGCCACCCGCAGGTGTCTCTCGAACGCTGATCCAGCAAGCGGCCTCCTCCAGAAGCCTCCAACGACGTATAGCCAAGTGGGCGGCCATGCCCAAGGGCTGCCTGCTGAGAGCATCGGCCACGACATTCGCCTTACCCGGATGGTAAGCGATGTCACAATCATAGTCTTTCAGGAACTCGACCCAACGTCTCTGACGCATGTTGAGCTCCGGCTGGGACTGCAAATAAGTCAAGCTCTTGTGATCAGTAAAGAGCTCGAACTCCTCGCCATAAAGGTAGTGCCTCCACATCTTCAGCGCAAAGATGATCGCTGCTAACTCTAAGTCGTGGGTGGGGTAATTCTGCTCATGGGGCTTCAACTGACGCGACGCGTAAGTAACAACCTTACCGTGCTGCATCAGGACGCAACCCACACCCAGCCGCGATGCCTTGGAGTAGACTGCGAATCCACCACTCCCAGATGGAATGGTAAGAACTGGCGCTGAGGTGAGAATTCGCTTCAACTCTAGGAAGCTCTCCTCGCAAGCTGGGGACCACTCGAACCGAACATCCTTTCGAGTGAGGCGGGTAAGAGGAACAGCTATCTTCGAGAAACCCTCAACAAAACTCCTGTAATAACCCACCAAGCCCAGGAAGCTCTGAATCTCTGTGGGGTTCGACGGTCGACGCCAATTCGACACGGCGAGCGTCTTGTCCGGGTCCACAGATATGCCCTCGCCGGAAATCACGTGGCCTAGGAAGGCCATACGCTCCAACCAAAACTCGCACTTACTGAACTTGGCGAACAACTGATGTCGGGCCAAAGTCTCCAAGACAGTGCGGAGATGGTGAGCGTGCTCCTCAAGACTCCTCGAGTACACCAGAATATCATCAATGAAGACTACTACGAAGGAGTCGAGGAAGGGCCGAAACACCCGGTTCATCAGATCCATGAAGGCTGCCGGCGCATTCGTCAACCCAAACGGCAGTACTCGGAACTCGTAGTGCCCATAACGGGTACGAAAGGCCGTCTTCGAAATATCTGACTCCCGGATCTTCAGCTGATAGTAGCCCGAACGGAGATTGATCTTAGAAAAGACACGCGCTCCCTGGAGCTGGTCAAACAGATCGTCAATCCGTGGCAAGGGGTACTTGTTCTTCACGGTTCGCTTGTTCAGCTGCCTGTAATCAATACAAAGCCACAGCGAATTGTCCTTCTTCCGCACAAACAAAACAGGGGCTCCCCACGGAGAAACACTCGGACGTGCGAAGCCCTTCTCTAGCAACTCCTCCAACTGCTCCTTGAGCACCTTCAGCTCTGCTGGGGCCATCCGGTACGGAGCTCTCGAAATCGGCTCGGTCCCCGGAATTAGATTAATCTCAAACTCGATCGCGCGATCCGGCGGTAATCCCGGAAGATCATCGGGGAAAACCTCTGGATATTCTGCCACGACCGGAGTCTGACTGATATCTGCCCGCAGTGGTGCGTCCTCCTCAGCAATATACGCCAGAAAGCCCTCACATCCTCCCTGAAGGAGTCTCCATGCCTAGATGGATGACACGAACCCCAAAGGGGCTATGTCACGATCGCCCACGAACTGGAAGGACCTCCGACCCGGAAGGTGGAAAGACACCGACTTAGCAAAACAGTCGATGCTGGCGTGACTAGCTGAAAGCCAATCCATTCCCAGGATGGCATCGAAGTCCGTCATGGCGAGCTCTACTAACTCCACTGGAAACTCATGCTCCACAATCACCACGGTACACCCCCGGTAAACAGAACGGAGGAGAATACGGTCTCCGACGGGCAATGATATCTCCAGCATAACATCAAGAGGGGCGGACGCCACGCCCATCCGTCTCGCAAAAGCGGGAGACACGAACGAGTGCGTGGCACCAGAATCAAATAACACATATGCAGGGAGCTGGGAGATCAGAACAATACCTCGGACCACGCTACCCGAAGCCTGCGCCTCCTCGGCTGAAAGTGCTGCAACTCGGCCCTGAACAAACTGCGGCTGAGGAGCAGGGGCACGCCTCGCAGGCTGCACTGGCTGCCTCCTCTGGTCAACTCAGCCACCCTGTGGCTGCTGCTGCTGCTGACGCTGTGGCTGCTGCTGTAGCTGCTACGGCTGCGGAGGCACACGGGGTCGGCCAGCATCAGGGCAATTATATAAAATATGCTCGATGCGCTGACAATGGTAACAGCGCCTCCTCTCCGGCTGTCTGGCCTGGACTGGTACTGCCGCAATGGGTGCTGGTCCTCGCACAGGAACCACATCGACTGGAGTAGCGGCAGCCGCTGACTGATCAAAGCGGGGCCGCTTCTTCTTGCGATGTACATGGTCCTGGCTCCTGGGGGGTCTCTGGTCTGCAGAAGGGGTTGGAACCCCCGAAGGGACCCCGAGGTCTCGCTCGACTGTCTTCGCCCGAGACTCCAAGTCTGAGTACCTCGTGAACGCCTGAGAAGTGACATGCACCCGGATGGTGGTACTGAGACCCATCTCGAAACCACGGCATCGCGTCTCCTCATCCATCACCAAGGCAAGGGCGAACCTGGAAAGCCTCGTGAAGCGTGTGGAGTAGTCAGCGACTGACATGGAGCCCTGCGTCAGCTACTCGAACTCTCGCATCACGATCTGGCGTGTCAAAAATCGGAAGTACTCCTCCAGGAAATACCTCCGGAACCCCGCCCATAGAAGTCGCTCCACTCCCTCGGGGATGTCCACCGATCGGGTAGCCCACCAGTCGGCGGCGCTACCCTTCAACATGAAGGTGGCCAGGGAGACATGCTGGCGGTCGGTGCAGTGCATGGTCGAGAAGATCGTGTCCACCTCCATCAACCAACGCTCAGGGGCAAGGGGATCCGCAGTCTGGCCATGGAACTCGGGAGGGTGGAGCTTCAGAAAGGCAGTGAGGCCGCTCTGATGCACTCGTGCTGCAGCCTCTAGCTCCACCTCCCTCTCCAGGGGATCCTGAACTCCCACCACCGGAATCACCACTGGGATAGGGGGTACGTCGGGCACCACCGGTGGATCTGCCACTAAGGGGACCCGTGGAACTGCCTCGCGGGCCGCCCGCAGCTCCTGGATCTCTCGTGCCTGCTCAGCTAACACCCTAGTCTGGGGCTCCAGTGCTCTAGTCTGAGTCTCCACCAGATCTGCTATCCGAGCGTAAGCACGCTCCCATGCAGGAGGCTCCTGCGCCGGTCCTGGCCCCATAGTCGAGGACTCTCCAGTAGCATCCTCGCCTCCAGTAGGTCCGGGAACCTTCAGAGGCCGAGAGGGACCACGTCCACGCATTCCTCTGCGAGGAGGCATATCAGCAACCTAAGAAAACCAGACACTAGGATCAGAATACTCATATAGAAATCCTAGGACTCATCTCTAAGAAAACAATTGGCTCTGACAGGACCAGGCTCTGATACCAACTTTTGTCACGCCCCAGGGCGGCCGTCCCTGAGACGCGGCAATGGTATATAATATCAGCAGTCTATACAGGAGATCAATAACATACTCTAACAACATCAAAATGACAACACAGACAATAAGGAGGCTGACATAATATACATACAAATAGCGGAAGCTCAAACGACTGAGTCTGTAATTCAAAAGACATATTACAGACCCGATACATAATCAACTGTCCTATGAGAGCCAATATATACAACGACATCCAAATATAATACAAACGTGTGCCCAAGCACGGAATACAATACATACAATCAAAAGGGGATGCTGATGGCCTCTCACTCGCAGAACGTGACGCTGCTCCGCTACTGCTGATGTGCCTCGGGGAGCTCCTCCTTCAGATCCGACTCAGATATCACTAGAGAAAAGAATATGCGAGGGGTGAGCCACACGCTCAGTGAATAGCACAACCCATGCATCACAATTCATATTAACCTTAAATGATTTATAGCCCCTAAGTGGGAGTAACTACACAATCCAGTGGGTCGTTACATCGCCGACCCACCACACCCTCACCCTCACCCTCAAGGGGGTGACATGGGTCTTTTGGGATTGACTAGGCTGTTAATCACCCTTGGTCCACCGATAGCCTCTCCTCCACTCCGTAGCTTGCCTGGTATACTCCCACGATCAGCACAGTCCGACGCATCGGAGGTACCTACAGATGGGAGCCCTCTGTCAGGACAGCCTGTCTAACGCTGGGGAGTCCCTACACGGATCCAACGAAGGGAAGAGAAAGCCTACCCACACGGATACGATCCTCTTGGATCCGTCGACAACGCTTCCTAACATTTCTAATGTCTTGAAGTCCAAGAATTCCTCCAGGGCGCATAACTAAGATGCGGGGAACCATATATTATAACCACAAGGTTATAATATTCTCTAAGGCATGCTCATAATCATATGCTCGCATTTGATTTAAATAAATTAAACTAAATGGGAAACATGCGTAGGTCGAGGCTTTCCTAGCATGAAAACATGGTATCAGGATGCATAGGCCTCTATACATAATATAAGGGTGCATATCCCTAGCATACAAAGTCTAAGGCGGCATGGATACAACATAATGATCATGCATAGCACAGTTTACACTTATTACAAATTAATACGCAATTATGGTGCCCCAGGGGAGGGCAATGCACGCCTACCTACGTGCATCGAACGCCTCCCTACTGGGTTGGATTGTCCCACTCACCAAAACCCGGGTCGTCGCGTGACCGCCCGTCAAGATCTGCAAGACATGGGTAATCAAAATGGTGAGTAATTACACAAATACATAAGAAATACGCTAGAAATACCCAACACTCGGACAAGCATGCATACGGGCCCGCACGCACGCGAGTTCGAGTGCCCCGACACCCTTCCGCACCCACGGGCAGCCATGCGCACGGCCACCCGCACGCGCACGCACGGGTGCGCACGCACGCCCGCACGCCCGCGCCCCGGGCGCACTACCGTGCCCCAGCTCGCTCGCCCAGACACGCTGCCTCGCGCGCGCACCGCGCGTCCAGCCCTGCGCCTACCCGCGCGTACTGCCCCTGCGCGGCACCCCCGCGCACCCCGTACGCACACCCACGCGTTTGCGCGTACACGCGCGCAGCCCGCCAGCGCACCCGTCTGCGCGCGCCAGCGCCTGCCTGCGCGCATGACCCATCACGTGCGCCTGAGCCCTTCCCACCCCCTTCCTCAGCCCTCCCACACCCCTAACACACATGCATACCATGCATACTCCATAACACACCCTAACATGCATCTAAACAAGAAAATAGGGAGGAGAAGGACTCACCCAAGAGAGGAGGAACAATGGGAGGAACTCGGGTGCTCTTCACGCACCGAATCGCCACCACCAAGACCACAACCACCACCAAGATCTCCCTCAGCCCTAGCAAAGGCTGAAATCAGGGGAGAAATGGGACCATGAGGGGAGGTAGAGAAAGGGGGAAACCAAAAATAAAACCATGGGAAGGTAGATCAAGACCTCACCTTCCTTTTTCCGTTCAATGGCTTTTCTTTTCTTCCACTCCTACTAGCTCTAATGGGGGATTTAAAGAGAGGGGATGTGAGGGTTTGTGTGTGAGAGAGATAGAGAGAGATGGGGAAGAAGAAGGGGTGCACGCCCACTTAAGGGGCCACACACACACACACACTCACACACACACTTACACTTAGGGTTTTTAGTCATTTGGTGAGCTTTGACCTTGGGTCAACTCATCCACACAAACAAACAACGTGATTTGACAAAGTCAATGGTCAAACTTGACTTGGTCAAAGTCCTCTTTGACTTGGTCAAGTCTCCCAATGACTTCTCGCTTGGTCAAAACCCGGATACGATTCAGAACTGTGAAATTCTGAAACGTTACCGGAATTCGATGAAATTTTCCAGAGTGGCTTGAAATGGCACCAGGACACATAATGTGCAGTTAGATTTTCAATCGGAGTTCTCAAACTCATGATGATAGCTAAAAGTCTAAAATTTTAGCGGTTCCGATCGAAAAAAGAAAAAGTTAAAAAACTGCCAGAATGCTCCAATGGTGACCAGAAGGCAAAAAGTGACACATTATAACAATTTGATATGTGAGTGGGTGAGCCTAATCCTAACCTCACCCCCCTTAAGGGCACCCCTAGGCACTATTTGGGCATGAAAATGACTTTTTTGCCCTCTCTCTCTCCCCTCTCTCCCATTTCGTGGAACACTTTCCCTCCCTCTCTTAAGGCTCTCTTTCTCTCTTTCAAACACTCCCCAAGTGTTTGATTTTATGCCAAGGAGAAGAAGATGGAGCAAGAAGAGGAGGTGCAAGTGCATGAAGGTGAGTTTTGTGCCTTTGTGGTTGTTGTTGATTCTCCTCTCTCTAGCTCCCTTTTTATGCCCTTCTCTCCTATGATTTTCAGCCAAAGAAGGCTGAGGAGAGGCTGAAGAGGAGGTGTGGTGGTGGTTGAGGTGGCCGTGGGCGCGTCGAGAGCCCCGCATCTCCCCCTTTCCCTTTCCCTCTTTTGGTAAGTCCTCTTCCCCTTCTTTTTGATTTTATATGGTTTTTGGGATGGTTGGCGAGGTCATGCATGCTAGGTAGATGGGTTAGAGTGTGTGTGAGGGGTTGGGGAGGGGTTAAAATGGGTTAAAAGGTGCTGGGCGCATGCGCGGGTCTGTCCGCGTGGGTGCGCGCGCAGACGCGAGCGCAAAGGGGCCCTGGCAGGCGCAGGCGGGCGGGTGCGTGCAGAGCGGGCGCGCGGTGCGCGCGGGCGCTGGTAGTGCGTCTGGGTGTGCGCCTAGGCATGCGGCAAGCGCGGGACAGTGCTTCTGGGTGTGCGCCTGGGCATGTAGCAGGGTGCCAGTGCACGCGCGCGTGTTCGTGTGCGTGCGTGCGCGTGCTGGGGCATGCGCGGGGCTGCCCAGGGGCTCGGGTAGGTGCTAGGGCACTCGGGCATGCGTGCATACGCGCGTGCTTGCATGGTGTGAGCCGTATGCGTGCATGTCTAAGTCTTTGGTATTTCTAGTAATTTCTAAGTGTTATAATGTGATGTTACTCACCAAATTTGATGCCCTTACCTTGCAGATCTCGTCGGAAGGGATGCGCGAGGTCCCGGGTTGCGGTGAGTGGTTTGATCCAATCCCCCCCCTCAGGATGCGCTCGACGCGCGTAGTCGCGCATCGCGCATCGATGGGGCATCCTAGCTATACTACTTGTGTAGATAAGTAGTATGGCCATGCTTAAACTATAATATGTTAGATATCTTGCATGCTAGGCTTATATGGCATGTATTGTATCCATGTATGTATGATTGTATTGCATGCGCCCCTCTAGTATGGGCATGTATTGTAATACTACTCCTACCATATTAATTATAATATCCAGCATGATTAAGTAAGGGTTAATAATGGGCACATGCCTAATATTCCCTTGCGATAAGACTTGAGGGCGTGGTGTAGTTGTTGCGCCCATGATATTGGGGCAAAGCTATGACCAACTTCAAGAGATGATGAGCTCTCTCTTGCCCTCTCCCTTTGTACGAACTGAGTAAGTAGATGCGATTTCCTACTCGACTCAGGTTCATTTGGAATATTGGCATGAACCTGTTAATGCGCGAGATCACGCTTGACCCTTCCCATTTAAGTTGGTGATATCCAACGCATACTTAAGTTATGCCTTGTGTGCTTATATGATTAATGGCCATGTATGCATTTTTAAGTGGGCCATACCTTGTACTCATGTTGATTATGATGTAAATCCATTATTAGGGAGTATCCCTATGATTAATTGATATATGATTGTGCATATGGTTCATGCACATAACTAGGATTTAATTCCTATAAAATATATGCGCATGTTAAAACTAATTAGGCTATCTGAAATAGGCGTGGGTATGACCCGTTGTCGGGTTGTACCATATTAGTTAGAGCGCTAGAGATGTAATCGCCCCCGTGCATCCGAGCGATGCACTCGTTTGAAATTTAGGAGAATTCATTATCTTATCGGTTTTGTTAAGCCGGTAGTTATGGCATTAAGCTAGGCCTACCGTGCTAGGTGTGTATATGAACCGCTGTTTGGTTATGTGCCTTGGGATTATTTTTGGGTGAGAGCAGAGGCAACCCCCCCCCCTTGTATCCGAGCGACGCAACTATGTGGGAGTCCAATAGTATTCGACATCATCGATATGTGATTATCGAGAGTAGTTGTTTTTCCATTGGGTTCGCTTTGCGAACATGGAGTGTTTCCTCCCAATGTTGTCCATGTTGAAGCGGGCCGGGTTAAAGCTGTCCTGACAGAGGGCTCCCATCCGTAGGTACCACCGATGCGTTCGGAAGCATACTGATCGTGGGAGTGTACCAGGTAGAGGCTACCCGGGAGAGGGTTAATGAATGATATTACGAGCGTGAAATCATTGTCCCCTTCGTTAGATTCAATGTAGGAACTCCCCGGCGTTGGACAAGCTGTCTTGACAGAGGGCTCCCATCCGTAGGTACCACCGATGCGTTGGAAGCGTACTGATCGTGGGAGTATACCAGGTAGAGGCTACGCAGGGAAAGGGCTACCGGTGGACCAAGGGTGTAGAACAGTCTATGTCTCTTCCAAAAGTCCTATGTCACCCCTAAAGGGTGAGGGTGAGGATGAGGTGAAGACAAGTCGCCGCGTTACCCATTAGTTGTTCGTCCGTTCCCATAGTTGTTGGGTCCGGTCGCGTATCGATGTTCAAAGACATCGTTGGGCAGTTATCTCAGGGATTGATGATCCAGTAGTGTTGTGTAGACCAGTAATTCCGTGTCTCTTTGACCAACGGTATGGTCTCCTCCCCAAGAGTCCCAAGAGTCTTCCTCCGAGAGTGAGGGTGAGAGTGAGGTCTGTCGCGCCGCCGCGTGACCTTGTTATCCATTGGGTTTCCACCCATGTTTTTCCTTGCAAGGAAATTGTTTTAGTATTGAACTGTTGTATGGTGATTGGTTTCCAGCCACTCACTGAGCTTGTAGGTCACCCTCGCATACTGTTTCTTTTCAGGGGCAGTGTTGGGCGTGGAGCTGGAGCTTCCCTGTGGTGTGGTCTTATGGGCGAGGAGCGTTTTTCTGGCGGGTGGTGAGTGCGAGGCTGTCAGCAGTCCTAGAGTCATTTTATGTATTGTAAATCGTGCATGTGGCACGGGTTGTATTTTATTTGGACAAGCTTGGCTCTCACAGGACAATGATTGTGTATTCGAGTCTGTGATATAGTTTACAAACATTGTTGATATCTTATGCTTCCGCTTTTCAGTCAGTTATCATTCTCTTTGCTTGCCACCTTGTGTGTTGTTGTTGGAGTCTTTGTTGACCTCAGGTATTGATAGCTGATATTATATATATTGCCACGTCTCTGGGACGGCCGCCCTGGAGCGTGACTTGTATGAATGACTGTATCGCATTAGTCCATCTAGTATGGGCATGTATTTCTGTAATGTGTATGGATGTATGAATAGAGCATGCCTTAGGTAGTATTGTAATACTACTCCCACTATATTAATAATATCTAGCATGATTACCTGTTAATAACCCAGTGCATACTTAATATTCCTGGTAATAAGACTGGAGGACGTGGTATGGCTGTTGCACCCATCTTGTTGGAGGAAAGCTATGACCAGCTTCTGAAGAGGATGAGGCTTTACCTCTCTCTCGCCCTCCCTCTTTGCGTAAACTGAGTAAGAAGATGTGGTTCCTACTTGACTCAGGTCCGCTTGGGATTATCAGCATGCACCGGTTAGTGTGCGAGATCGCGCTTAACCCTTCCCTTTTAAGTTCATGATATCCAACACATGCTTAAGTTAGACCTTGTATGCTTATATGAATAATGGCCTTGTATGCATGTTTAAGTGGGCCATACCTTGTATGCATGTTGTATGATTTGTTGTTTATGATGTAAATCCATGTTAGGGGATACCCTTATAATCATTTATTAGGTGATCGTGCATATGGTTCATGCACATAGCTATGATATGATTCTCCTTTAATATATTTGCGCATGTTAAAACTAATTCGGCCTATCTAAGATAGGCGTAGGTACGACCTGTTGTTGGGATGTACCTCATTAGTTAGAGCGCGAGCGATGTAATCGCCACCCTGCATCCGTGAGATGCACTTGAATGGAATTCAGGAGAATTCATTTGTTGTATCGGTTTTTTTTAAACCGGTGGCTATGGCATTAAGTTAGGCCTACCCGTGCTAGGCGCGTATATGAACCTCCTGTTGGGTTATTTGCCTTGGGCTTATTTCTGCGTGAGAGCAGAGGTAACCCCTCGCATCGAGTGACGCACCTGTGTGGGAGTACAAGAGTATTCGATATCATCGATATGTGATTATCGAGCGTAGTTGACTTTCCATAGGGTTCGCTTTGCGAACGTGGGGTGCTTCCTCCCGACATCGTCGTGCGTCGAAACACCCCAGCGTCGAAGCTGTCCTGTTTGGGTGCCACCACTTGTAGGTGCTACTAATGCGTATCACGGTACACATCTGGCTTATGTACCGATCATGGAAGGCCGACAGGTAGAGGCTACGTGGGAGAGGGCTACCGGATGATATTGCGAGCATGGAATCGTTCTCCCCTTCTTCGGATCCGCGTTGAAGCTACCCGACGTTAAAGCTATCCTGACAGAGGGCTCCCACCTGTAGGTACTACCGATGCGTTCAGCAGATGTACTGATCATGGGTGTCACGCCCCAGGGCGGCCGTCCCCGAGACGTGGCAATAATGAAGTATCAGCTATCAATACCTGAGGTCAACAAAGACTCCAACAACAACACACAAAGTGGCAAAGCAAAGATAAATGATAACTAACTGAAAAGCGGAAGCATAAGATATCAACAATGTCTGTAAACCAAAAACATTATTACAGACTCGAATACACAATCACTGTCCTGTGAGAGCCAAGTCTAGTCCAAATAAAATACAACCTGTGCCACATGCACGATTTACAATACATAACATGACTCTAGGACTGCTGACAGCCTCGCACTCGCCACCCGTCGGAAGAACGCTCCATCGCCCATAAGACCACGCCACAGGGAAGCTCCAGCTCCACGCCCAACACTGCCCCTGAAAAGAAACAGTATGCGAGGGGTGAGCTACAAGCTCAGTGAGTGGCTGGAAACCAATCACCATTACAACAGTTCAATGATAAGGCAATTTCCTTTCAAGGAAAAATATGGGTGGAAACTCAATAAATAAGTTGGTCACGCGGCGGCGCGACCAACCTCACCCTCACCCTCACTCCCGAAGGAAGACTCTTGGGACTTTTGGGGAGAGACCATACCGTTGGTCGAAGAGACGCGGAATTACTGGTCTACACAACACTACTGGATCATCTACATCGAGATAACTGCCCAACGATGTCTTTGAACATCGCTACACAACCGAACCCAACAACTATGGGAATGGACGAACAACGAATGGGTCACGCGGTGATGTGTCTTCACCTCATCCTCACCCTCACCCTTTAGAGGTGACATAGGACTTTTGGAAGAGACTTAGACTACTCTACACCCTTGGTCCACCGGTAGCCCTCCCCCCTGGGTATCCTCTACCTGGTATACTCCCACGATCAGTACGCTTCCGAACGCCTCGGTGGTACCTACGATGGGAGCCCTCTGTCAGGATAGCTTTTCCAATGTCGGGAAGTTCCTACATCGGATCCAACGAAGGGGAGAACGATTTCACGCTCGCAATATCATTCGTTAGCCCTCTCCCGGGTAGCTTCTACCTGGTACACTCCCACGATCAGTACGCTTCTGAACGCATCGGTGGTACCTATAGATGGGAACCCTCTGTCAGGACAGCTTTAACCCGGCCCGCTTCAACTCGGACGACATTGGGAGGAAACACTCCATGTTCGCAAAGCGAACCCAATGGAAAAACAACAACTCTCGATAATCGCCTAACTTAATGCCCAAGCTACCGGTTTAACAAAACCGATACAACAAGGGAATTCTCCTGAATTCCATTTAAGTGCATCGCCTGGATGCAGGGGCGATTACATCGCTCGCACACTAACTAATAAGGTACATCCCAACGGCGGGTCGTACCCACGCCGGCTTCAGGTAGGCCTAATTAGTTTTAATATGTGCGTATATATAACAGGAGAATCATATCTTAGCTATGTGCATGAACCATATGCACGATCATCTAACAATTGATTATATGGGTAACCTCTGACATGGATTTACATCAGAAACAAAATGCATAAAAGGTATGGCCCACTAATCATATAAGCACACAAGGCATAACCTAAGCATGCGTTGGATATCACCAACTTAAAAGGGAAGGGTCAATCGCGATCTCGCGCACTAACAGGTGCATGCCAATATTCCAAACAAACCTGAGTCGAGTAGGAAATCGCATCTACTTACTCAGTTCGTGCAGAGGGAGAGGGCGAGAGAGATCATCATCTCGTGAAGCTGGTCATAGCTTCGCCCCATTGGCATGGGCGCAACAACTACACCACGCCCTCGAGTCTTATTGCAAGGGAATATTAGGCAGGTGCCCGTTATTAACCCAGACTTAATCATGCTGGATATTCCAATTAATATGGTGGGAGTAGTATTACAATACTACCTAAGGCATGCCATATTCTATACATCCGTACACATTATAGAATACATGCCCATACTAGAGGGGCGCATGCGATACAGTCATTCATACATGGATACAATACATGCAATATAAGCCTAGCATGCAAGATATCTAACATATTATGAGTTAGACATGACCATACTACTTATCTAATTAAGTAGTATAGTCAGGGTGCCCAACGGATGCGCGACGCACGACTACGTGCATCCAACGCTTTCCGAAGGGTTGGATCGAACTACTCACCGATACCCGGATCGCCGCGCGTCCGGTCTACGAGATCAAAACAGGGGGAGGGAAATGGGGAGATGCGGGGTTCTCGACACACCCACGACCACCTCAACCACCACCACCACTACCACCACCTCCACAGCCCTCCTCAGCTTTCTTTGGCTTCTTGTGCTTCCTTCATCACCTCCTCTTTCTTTTGCTTCTTCCTCCTCCTTCTCCACACACAAAGAGGGGAAAAAATAGAGACCAAGAGAGGCAGAGAAGGTGTTCCACGAAATGGGAGAGAGGGGGAGAGAGAGAGAGGGCAAAAATGTCATTTTCATGCCCAAATAGTGTCTAGGGGTGACCATAAGGGGGGGGTGAGGTTAGGGTTAGGCTCACCCACTCACATACCAAAAGACCAAAGGTTTCTTCATCACTAAGAAAGGTGGGGGTAAGGTTACCAAAGGTCACCACATCCTCAAAATATCTCACACTATTCGACCAACCAGGAACTCTCAAAACCTGGATACGGTTCAGAACTGCATATTTTTCAAAACGTTACCGGAATTCGATGAAATTTTTATGGGTAGTACGAAACAGTACCAGGACCCATAATATACAGTTAGATTTCCAATCAGAGTACTCCAACTTCCGCAGGTGGCTAAAAGCAAAAATTTTAGCGACTCCGATCGAAAAAGAAAAAGGCCCTAAATGACCTAGATGTGACCAAGGTTTAACCGAAATGGCTTCAAATGACACAAGCATAACAGGAGTATACTTGGTAGAGGCTACTCGGGAGAGTGCTACGGATGACGAAGGGTGTAGAAAAAAATGTTTTCTTCCAACAGTCCTGTGTCACCCTTAGGGTGAGGGTGAGGATGAGGTGAAGTCACGTCGCCACGTGACTTATTTGTTTTCGTCCGTTCCCATAGTTGTTGGGTCCGGTTACGTATCGATGTTCAAAGACATCGTTGGGCAGTTATCTCGATGTAGATGATCTAGTAGTGTTGTGTAGACCAGTAATTCCGCGTCTCTTTGACCAATGGTATGGTCTCTCCCCAAGAGTCCCAAGAGTCTCCCTCTGATAGTGAGGGTGAGGGTGATGTTGGTCGAGTCGCCGCATGACCTTGTTAGCCATTGGGTTTCCACCCATGTTTTCCTTGAAAGGAAATTGCCTTAACATTAAACTATTGTTATGATGATTGGTTTCCAGCCACTCATTGAGCTTGTAGCTCACCCCTCGCATACTGTTTCTTTTACATGAGCGGTGTTGGGCGTGGAGCTGGAGCTTCCCTGTGGTGTGGTTTTATGTGCATGGAGCGCTCTGTCCAGCGGGTGGCGAGTGCGAGGCTGTTATGCCTGTGTCATTTGGAGCCATTTTGGTTAAGCCTTGGTCGCATCTGGGTCATTCAGGGCCTTTTTCTTTTTCGATCGAAGTCGCTAAAATTTTGGCTTTTAGCCACCTGCGGGAGTTGGAGTACTCTGATTGGAAATCTAACTGCATATTATGGGTCTTGGTACTGTTTCGTACTACCCATAAAAATTTCATCAAATTCCGGTAACGTTTTAAAAAATATACAGTTCCGAACCGTATCCGGGTTTTGAGAGTTCCTGGTTGGTCGAATAGTGTGAGATATTTTGGGGATGTGGTGACCCTTGGTAACCTTACCCCCACCTTGCTTGAGATGAAGAAACCATAGCTTATTTGATATGTGAGTGGGTGAGCCTAACCCTAACCTCACCCCCCCTTAAGGTCACCCCTAGGCACTATTTGGGCATGAAAATGACTTTTTTACCCTCTCTCTCTCTCCCCTCTCTCCCATTTCATGGAACACCTTCTCTCCCTCTCTTGGTCTCTTTTTTTCTCCTCTTTGTGTGTGAAGAAGGAGGAGGAAGAAGCAATTGAAGGAAAAGATGAAGAAGAAGCACAAGAAAGAGTGAGAAAGGGTGAGTATGTGTTGTTGTTGTTGTTTCTCTTCTCTCTATCCCCTTCTCATGCCCCTTTGCACCCCTGTTTTCTGCCATGAAGGGCTTGAGGAGATGCTGATGAGGTGGTGGTAGGGTGAGGTGGTCGTGGGTGTGTCGAGAACCCCGCATCTCCCCATTTCCCTCCCTTGTTTTGGTAAGGCAGCACTCTGTATTTTAAAGATCTCAGTGCATCTAGTATTTAGAGACACATTTTTAGGATTATGTCTTCATATGATATGATCATCTATGTGTCTAGTTGTTATATATGAAATTTGGGCTCATTATGATATCGGTGGTGTATGTTAGAACCTGTTTTGCATGTCCTGTCCAGATTCGCGTAGGAATTGACCTGCTTTTTGTTTCTGGCTTGTAGAGGCAAAATTAGGTTCTAATGTCTTCATGGATTATGATCCCAGCATATCAGAGAATGTGCACGTTTTATTTCATAATTTTGGGAAGTGTATTGGGTGCTGTGGAGATCAATTAGTACGTCTGGTTGCAGCAGGTTTGGCAGTTTTGTTTGGTTGAGTGTCAAGGAGTTGTTTGCATGTGTCTTGTGTGATAATATGGAAGTATCAGGGGTTAGGGTCTTCATGAAGTAGGCTTATATGTGTGATAGGAGGTTCCATAATTTAATTATGGATCATTGGTTGTGTTTTGCAGATCTAGTAGACCGGACGTGTCACGCCCCAGGGCGGCCAACCCCGGGACGCGGCAAATGTATATATATCATATCAGAAACCTACACAGGAGGTCAAATGTATATACTCTAAACCACAAATAAAATGACAACACATATCAAATAGGGCTGACATAATATATACAATATAGCGGAAGCAAAAGACTGAATCTGTGAATAAACATTCTACAGACTCGATACTCAATCATACGTCCTGTGAGAGCCAATATACACAAATACAACTGAATATATACAACACGTGCTCAGCACGGAAAACAATACATACAGCCAAGGAGAGGGATGCTGATAGCCTCTGGTACTCGCGGACGTAGCGCTGCTCCGCTACTGAAGAAATCCCTCGGAAAGCTCCAACTGCTGCTCCGGCTCCAGCTCAGGCTCAGTGGCAACTGGGGAAAAACATATGCGAGGGGTGAGCCACACGCTCAGTGAACGGCACAACCCATGCATCACAGACAATATTGACCACAACATATTAATCCATTCCAATCCACAATTTCCATAACCCAGATCCTACCCTCACCCTTACCCCTCAACAAGGGACTCAGGATGTTGGGACTTACAATCATTCACAACAAAACCAGCGGGTCGCTCATCGCCAACCCACCACACCCTCACCCTCACCTTTCCAAAGGTGACATAGGATTTTGGGACTGATAATCATCCATTCACATATCCAGTAGGTCGCTCATCGCCAACCCACTACACCCTCACCCTCACCCTACCACGGGTGACATAGGATTTTGGGACTGACTAGGCTGTTGGTCACCCTTAGTCCACCGATAGTCTCTCCCTCCACTCCGTAGGCCGCCTGGTCTACTCCCACATTCAGCACAGTCCGTCACCTCATCAGGAGGTGCCTACTAATGGGAGCCCTCTGTCAGGAAGGCCCTGTCTAACGTTGGGGGTAGTCTCTACCGGATCCAACGAGGGGGACAGAACAGCCCAATCCATACGCATATGATCCACTCGGATCCGCCGACTACACGTCTCTACAACTCAAATGTCATGAATTCCTCTGAATTCAACCGGGTGCATCTCCACGATGCGGGGAACATGTACAATAACCAGCAACTGGAATATTATTGGGGAAAGAACTCGGGAGGGCGGCGTGAGTTCCCGTTATAGGACACCTCGACAACCAAACAAGGAACACGGAGTACCCTAACCCGGGTCTCACCGCTGTCCTCGCAAGGCCCCTCCCTTACAATATTCACCTACTCATGCTATTAATCATACCAATCATTCCACATAACCTATAATATTATTGGGACTAGAACCTTGGGAGAGCAGCCTGAGGTCCCGATACAGGACATCCCGACAACCAAACGAGGAACACGGGGTACCCTAACCCGGGTCTCACCGCTGTCCTCGCAAGGCTCCTCCCTATAATATTATCTAAGGCATGCTATTTAACAGTTATCAGCATTTAATTTACCAATTAAACTAGTAGGACACATGCATAGGCCAAGGCTTCCTAGCAGGATCAGGGGACATGATGCATGGCTCATACACATATCCTATGGGTGCAAGTCCCTAACATATACAGACTAGGGTAGCATGCATTCTACATATAATTCACACAAGCATGGATTACATATTATTGCAAGTTAATATTCGTCCATGTCGCCCCAGGAGAGGTCGGTATACGCCCAAGTGCGTATAACACCTCTCGACTGGGTTGGATTGTCCCACTCACCAGTGATCGGGGTCGTCGCGCGACCGTCCGTCTAGATCTGCAAGACAGACATTATTTGGTAAGTATTAATCCACAATTATTATTAAATACATAAATAAACACCCCAAACCCACAACAAGCATCCAACACCTCCCCAACAACTACCCGCGGCCTCGGCAACCACCCGCACGGCCACCCGACCGCCCGGGCGCACCGCCGCGCCTCGGCCCGCGCACCCCGCACGCTTCGCGCCGGCCCGCGAGCACCCCGCGCGCCCCCGCACGCAGCGCCTCGCCCCGCGCGCACCTCCGCCACCTTGCCGCACCTCGCGCGCACCTCGCACGCCTTGCCGCACCTCGCGCGCACCTCGCACGCACCTCGCACACCTTGCCGCACCTCGCACGCCACCTCGCGCACCTCGCACACCTCGCGCGCACCTCGCACGCCACCTCGCGCACCTCGCACACCTCGCACACCTCGCACGCCACCTCGCGCACCTCGCACACCTCGCGCGCACCTCGCACGCCACCTCGCGCACTGCCCCGCGCCCCGCTGCCTCAGCCACCTCGCGCACGCACGCCTCCGCACCCTCAGCCACGGCTCGCGCACGCCACGGCCTCGCGCACCAGCCGCCCAGCTCGCCCAGCACCGGCCTCTGCTCGCCCAGCACCGGCACCCTGCACCAGGCCCGCGCGCCCTCGTGCGCACGCCGCGCGCCCGCGCACGCACGCGCGCCTGCCCGCGCGCACCCGACCTGGCGCCGCCCGGGGCTGCTGCTGCTGCTGCTGCTTGGCCCGGACGTCCTGCCGCAGCCCGAGCGCCACCACCACCCCTCCCTTGACCACCGACCACCTCCCACCACCTCCGACCACCCTCCGACGACCCCCACAGCCGCCGACCACCCCCAATCACAAAAACCTCCCCCTAGCATTCATCTAAGCAAGAAAAAAGAGGGAAAGAAGGCTTACCGAGGGGAGGAAGAGGCGTCCGGTGGATCTCCACGCGCCGAAACCCTTCCCAAAAGCCTTCTCACGCCCCGATCTAGCTCCACCACCAAAATGGGCCAAAACAGAGGAGAGAGAGGGGAGGTCGGAGAGGCTAGGATCGCCGGAATTCGGATTTGAAGACACCGGTGTGTAGATCGGGACCCGATCTACACTTCCCGTGCTTTGGGTTTTCGATTTCGAGGGGTGGAGGGGGCTCAAACGGAAGAAAAACGGAGGAGAGGAGAGAGAGAGTCCAAGGTCGGGGATGATGAATAGTGATTTCAAATTTTTAGATTCCATTTATGTAATGCGCGACTTAAAAACCCGGATACGCCCCGGAACTGCGAAATTTTTGCAAACGATGCCAGAATTCGATGAAATTTTCATGAGTGGCTTAAAATGGCACCAGGACACATAATATGCAGTTAGATTTTCAATCGGAGTCCTCTAGCTCAGAAAATAGCTAACAGACTGAAATTAAGCGGTTCCGATCGAAAAACCGGTAAAAACCGAAAACTGCCAGAACGCTCTAACGGTTACCAACAGGTTAAAAAGTGACACATATCTAACAGGACACGCGGCGATCCGGGTATCGGTGAGTGGTTTGATCCAACCCTTCGGGAAGCGTTGGATGCACGTAGTCGTGCGTCGCGCATCCGTTGGGCACCCTGACTACACTACTTAATTAGATTAGTAGTATGGTCATGTGTAACTCATAATATGTTAGATATCTTGCATGCTAGGCTTATATTGCATGTATTGTATACATGTATGAATGACTGTATCGCATGCGCCCCTCTAGTATGGGCATGTATTCTGTAATGTGTACGGATGTATAGAATATGGCATGTCTTAGGTAGTATTGTAATACTACTCCCACCATATTAATTGGAATATCCAGCATGATTAAATCTGGGTTAATAACGGGCACCTGCTTAATATTCCCTTGCGATAAGACTCGAGGGCGTGGTGTAGTTGTTGCGCCCATGCTAATGGGGCAAGGCTATGACCAACTTCATGAGATGATGATCTCTCTCGCCCTCTCCCTCTGCACGAACTGAGTAAGTAGATGCGATTTCATACTCGACTCGGGTTTTGTGAATATTGGCATGCACCTGTTAAATGCGCGAGATTTGCACTGACCCTTACCTTTTAAGTTGGTGATATCCAACGCATGCTTAAGTTAGGCCTTGTGTGCTTATGTGATTAATGGCTATGTATGCATGTTGTGTGATTTATTATGATGTAAATCCATGTTAGGGAGTATCCCTATAATTATTTGATTGGTTATCATGCATGTAGTTCATGTACATAACTAAGATATAATTCTCCTGGATATATATGCGCATGTTAAAACTGATTAGGCCTATCTGAAATAGGCGTGGGTATGACCCGTTGTCGGGTTGTACGTTATTAGTTAGAGCGCTAGCAATGTAATCGCCCCCGTGCGTCCGAGAGATGCACTCGTTTGGAATTCAGGAGAATTCATTATCTTATCGTTTTTGTTAAGCCGGTAGTTGTGGCATTAAGCTAGGCCTACCCGTGGTAGGCGAGTATATGAACCGCCTGTTGGGTTATGTGCCTTGGGATTATTTCTGCGTGAGAGTAGAGGCAACCCCTTGTGTCCAAGCAACGCAACCGTGTGGGAGTACAATAGTATTTGATATTATCGATATGTGATTATCGAGAGTAGTTGTTTTTCCATTGGGTTCGCTTTGCGAACATGGAGTGTTTCCTCCCAATGTTGTCCGTGTTGAAGCAGCCCGGGTTGTAGCTGTCCCGACAGAGGGCCCCCACCTGTAGGTACTATCGATGCATGCGACAAGATGTATTGATCATGGGGGGTATACCAGGTAGAGGCTACCCGGGAGAGGGCTAACGAATGATATTGCGAGCGTGGAATCGTTCTCCCCTTCGTTGGATCCGTGTAGGAACTCCCCGGCGTTGGAAAAGATTTCCTGACAGAGGGCTCCCATCTGTAGGTACTACCGATGCGTTCGGAAGCGTACTGATCGTGGGAGTATACCAGGTAGAGACTACCCGGGGAAAGGGCTACCGGTGGACCAAGGGTGTAGAGCAGTCTAAGTCTCTTCCAAAAGTCCTATATCACCTCTAAAGGGTGAGGGTGAGGATGAGGTGAAGACACGTCGCCGCGTGACCCGTTCGTTGTTCGTCCGTTCCCATAGTTGTTGGGTCCGGTTGCGTATCGATGTTCAAAGACATCGTTGGGCAGTTATCCCGATGTAGATGATCATGTAGCGTTGTGTAGACCAGTAATTCCGGGTCCCTTCGACCAACGGTATGGTCTCTCCCCAAGAGACCCAAGAGTCTCCCTCCGGGAGTGAGGGTGAGGGTGAGGTTGGTGATTCAGTAGTGTTGTGTGGACCAGTAATTCCGCGTCTCTTCGACCAACGGTATGGTCTCTCCCCAAAAGTCCCAAGAGTCTTCCTCCGGGAGTGAGGGTGAGGGTGAGGTTGGTCGCGCCGCCGCGTGACCCGGTTATCCATGGGTTTCCACCCATGTTTTCCTTGAAAGGAAATTGCTTTAGTATTGAACTGTTGTATGGTGATTGGTTTCCAGCCACTCACTGAGCTTGTAGCTCACCCCTCACATACTGTTTCTTTTCAGGGGCAGTGTTGGGCGTGGAGCTGGAGCTTTCCAGTGGTGTGGTCTTATGGGCGTGGAGCGTTCTTCCAGCGGGTGGCGAGTGTGAGGCTGTCAGCAGTCCTAGAGTCATTTTATGTATTGTAAATCGTGCATGTGGCACAGGTTGTATTTTATTTTGACTAGGCTTGGCTCTCACAGGACAATGATTGTGTATTCGAGTCTGTAATAATGTTTTTGGTTTACAGACATTGTTGATATCTTATGCTTCCGCTTTTCAGTCAGTTATCATTATCATTGCTTTGCCACCTTGTGTGTTGTTGTTGGAGTCTTTGTTGACCTCAGGTATTGATAGCTGATATTTCATTATTGCCACGTCTCGGGGACGGCTGCCCTGGGGCGTGACACTAGAGTCATTTTATGTATTATAAATCGTGCACGTGGCACAGGTTGTATTTTATTTGGACTAGACTTGGCTCTCACAGGACATTGATTGTGTATTCGAGTTTGTAATGATATTTTTGGTTTACAAACTTATTGATATTTTATGCTTCCGCTTTTCAGTTGAGTTATCAGTTATCATTGCTTTGCCAGCTTTTGTGTTATTTATTGGAGTCATTGTTGACCTCTTGTACTTGATAGCTGATACTTTATATATTGCCACGCCTCAGGGACGGCCGCCTTGGGGCGTGACAATAAAGTTAGCATTAAATTCTGATGATTGCGGTGGTTTCTCCTATTTGGCCGCCCCTTCTCTGATGGCTTACTCCTAGAAACCGCCTCAGGCCACCGCTTGTCAGAGATTGGACATTTGGCAGGCCATCAAAGGGGCTGCAACTTGAGAATATCCGCCCGTCGCTAGGCTGCTATTTTGTACTTGCCACCCCTCACCTAGACAATTGTCAGAAACACAAAGATCTAATGAAGGCCAAATCAAACACCCTTATATCCAATTTGATCTATTGTCCAGTGGACACTCCCCTGCCCCATTTTTACTATAAATAGGGGGCATTCAAGCCTTCTTCAACATCATCAGCCACTCAATCAACAATCCATACCTTCATACATTACAAGCTCAATCAACCCCCCCCCCCCCTACACCCGCTACTTGAAACCCTTGAGAGAGAGAGAGACCCCAATTTGAGAGAAAGAAAACCCATTTTTTACCAAATCCACTCTCCAAAAAAACCTCTCCAAAACCCTAGTTAAACCTAGTTTAACTTCAGCTAAAACCCAAACCAAACTCTACCCAGCCTTTGCCCAAATAGAGCCAGGACCCTGGCGGCTAACCCTAACTAGCCATCTCCCTTCAGGCGGCTAAATTGTACTAGCCGACCCCCAGTTTCACCCCTGTCTTTTAAACCTCCCTTTGTCAAGTCCATGAAGCAAAAAAAGATTCCCCATTTTCACCTTTGTATACTGTTGGCCGTGTCTCAGAGCGGAGAATCAACAATCTACCCAAGCTTTTCTTGCTTTTTAAGAAAGCTGGTGGTGATCACACCCACGTGAATCCTCCTTAGGAGTTGTCGGGCACCTCAACAAAGAACCAAACCAATCCCTCCCCCTTCCGAGAGACGATCCGACCGAGACCACGAGGCGCATTCAGATCCAAAACCCCAGAAAAAACCCCACACTCACCGCCCACATTTTTGGAGGCCCCCCAACAAGGCAACGACCCCCGAAAACCACTACCAACACCCTCCGGTAACTCTTCAACCGCTCACCGACTACTCTTGCCGCCCTCGGCTACCTCTGAAAGGCGATTCTCCAGCCGCCCTATGCCACCTCTGATGATCCTCCAGCCGCTGTTCGCGTTGCCCTCGGCCACCTTAGGCAATCCTCTAGCCACCCTTGATCGTCCTCCAGCCACCATCTGCCACCACCAGCCATCCTCTGACAATCCCCAGCCACTCTTCGGCTACCCTCCACTGCCACCGGCCGTCCTCCAGCAGCCATCCATCGTTCTCCAGTCGCTCGGCCGCCCTCTGATGTTGGGCCGCTCCACACGCCCCCTTCATAGAGAAGCATACTCGCCCTCCGCGAGAGCAATCCGTGCACCCTCCATGAGAGACATCCTCACTCGCTGTGAGCCCTCCATGAGAGCAATGCGCGCACCTCTGTGAGAGACATCCTCGCCCTTCGCGAGCCTTTTTTTAGAGTAATCCATGTGTACTCCATGGTGAACTCTCTGCGCCCTCCGTGCACCTCCACAAGAGACATCCTCCATGAGAGACATCCTCACTCGCTGTGAGCCCTCCATGAGAGCAATGCGCGCGCCTCTGTGAGAGACATCCTCGCCCTTCGCGAGCCTTTTTTTAGAGTAATCCATGTGTACTCCATGGTGAACTCTCTGCGCCCTCCGTGCACCTCCACAAGAGACATCCTCCATGAGAGACATCCTCACTCGCTGTGAGCCCTCCATGAGAGCAATCCGCGCGCCTCTGTGAGAGACATCCTCGCCCTTCGCGAGCCTTTTTTAGAGTAATCCATGTGTACTCCATGGTGAACTCTCTGTGCCCTCCGCGCACCTTCACAAGAGACATCCTCACCTTGCACGAGCCTTCTGTGAGAGCAATCCGTGCATAATCCATGAAGAACTCTACGTGCCCTTTGCGCGCCATCTGTGCGCTGTTCTCTCCTCACGCCCACAACGACCCTCCGCGCTTCTCCTCGTGCCTCCACATCTCATCCATGCGCCTCTCGTCCACACCATCCGTGTCACCATTTGCGTCGTGTTTCTTTCTTCTTCTTCTTCTTTTCTATCATCATTACACTTCTCCAGCAGTGTTTGCAGTGTTGCAGAAAAGCTTCAATACGTTTCGCCATCAGTGTTTGCAGTGTTACAAAAAGGCTTCGATACGCTTATCCATCAGCGTTTATAGTGTTGTAGAAAGGCTTTGCTACGCTTCGCCATTAGTGTTTGCAGTATTGCAGAAAGGCTTCAATCGTTTCCTCTTCTTCTATGATCGCATCGCCATTCGCATCACATTTCTTCTACTACTTCTTCTCCGTCTGCATGCTCGTTGGGGTTCGTCTGCGCCCATCCGCGTGCCCATCCACACCACCACCACCACCGATCGCTCGTTGCTGCCGTTTGCCTCCGCACACATCTTCTTTTGTTGTGTGCTTTATATCCTCTCTCTTTGTTCTCTTTATCATTTTTTGTACAGACTCTAAGGGGTTCTGTCGGCATCAGATTTTGGGCGGGGGTAAGGGGCACCGCGGGGCGCTTTCGGGCATGCCTTCCTTCAGGGAGGTGCGGTGTGTGTGGGGGTTCTTCGGGGATTCGGATCCAGTGCGCACCTTGGCGGGCTCGGTCGGATCATCTCTCGGAAGGGTGGAAAGGGGTGTGTAGTTCCTCGCTGGGGTGCTCAACAACTTCTTAGGAGGATTCAGAAGGTGGTTCTGATCGCCACCCGCTTTCTCAAAAAGTAGGAAAAGTTGGGGTTGGATTTGGTCGCTTTGGAGGGAGAGTTTGTGGAGTCTCCGCTCTGAGATACAGACTTGCCGCACACAGAGTTGAAAAACAGGAATCCTTTTCTACCTCAGGAACTTGACAAAGAGGGTTTGGAAGTCAGGGGGTGGTGTAGGTGAGGGTCGGTGTTAGATATTCAAAAGAACATATTTTTATATGCTTTTAAGAGTTGTTTTGGAACATTTCCCTATGTAATTATTCATATATACATGCATATTAGAAAAGTTTCTATTCTTTATATTCAAAGCATATTTTGCACAAATTGACAATATTTATACAATTAGTATGCATTATCATATTTTTCATATAGAGCCATATTTTAAAATTCAGAAATCTAAATTTGGCAGTATTTAAATTTGGCAGGTTATAAATTGGAGAAGGAATTAGCATTCAAAGTGTTATATATGTGTCACTTTTAGCCTTCTGGTCACCTTTGGAACATTCTGGCAGTTTTTCAACTTTTTCTTTTTTCGATCAGAACCGCTAAAATTTTGGACTTTTGGCTATCATCATGAGCTTGAGAACTCCAATTGAAAATCTAACTGCACATTATGTGTCCTGGTGCCATTTCAAACCACTCACGAAAATTTCATCGAATTCCGGTAACGTTCAGAATTTGGCAGTTCCGAATCGTATTCGAGTTTTGACCAAGTGGGAAAGTCAAGGGGGGGACTTGACCAAGTCAAAGATGACTTTGACCAAGTCAAGTTTGACCATTGACTTGGTCAAATGGTTTTGTTTGTTTGTGTGGTTGGGTTGACTCAAAGTCAAACACCAAAAGTGCCCTAAGTGTGTGTGTGTGTGAGTGTGTGTGTGTAAGTGTGTGTGTGCCCTAAAGTGGGCGTCCCCCTTCTTCTTTCCTCTTCTCTTCTTCTCTCACACACGCAAAATCAAAAAATCTATCTCTCCTTTCCCTTTATTTGCTCCATTAGAGGTAGTAGGAGGAGATGAAATAGAAGGCCATTCAAGGGAAAAAGAAAGGTAGGGTTTGGATCTACCTCTCCATGGTTTTTGTTTTGCTTTCCCCTTTGTTTACCTCCCTCTCATGGCTTCCCTTTTCCTCCCTGTTTTCAGCCATTTTAGGGTTGAGAGTGGTCTTGCTGGTGGCGATTTGGTGTGCAAAGGGCACCCGAGTTCCTCCCTTTGTTCTTCCTCTCTTCGAGTAAGCCTTCCTCCACCCTATGCTTGTTTAGATGTTTGATTAGGGTATATAAATGGTTATGCATGCTATGCATGGGTGTTAGGGGGTGTGGGAGGGCTGAGGAGGGGGTGGAAGGGATCGGGCGTGCTTGCGGAGTCATCCGGACGCGTGCGCGCGCGTCTGCGCGCGCAGGCAGGCTGGCGCGCAGAGAGGCGCGCTGGCGGGCGCGCGCGCGCGTATGCGCAGACGCGCGGGGCGACGGGCGCGCATGCGCGCGGTGCGCGCGGACGCGCGGGCAGGGGCGCGGCAGTGCGCCTGGGAGCAGGGCTCGTGCGGGCGTGCGCGGTGCGTGCGTGCGGGGGGCCATGCGTATGGCTGCCTGAGGGTTCGGGAGGGTGTCGGGGCACTCGGACTCGTGTGCGTACGCGCGTGCTCGCGTGCGTGCGGGCCCGTATGCATGCTTGTCCGAGTGTTGGGTATTTCTAGTAAATTTCTTATGTATTTGTGTAGTTACTCACCATATTGAATACCCTGTCTTGCAGATCTTGACGGACGGTCACGCGACGACCCGGGTTTCGGTGAGTGGGACAATCCAATCCAGTAGGGAGGCGTTCGATGCAAGTAGGCGTGCATTGCCCTCCCCTGGGGCACCATAATAGCATATTAACTAGTAATCAATGTAAAACTATGCATGCATGATTAATATGATGTATCCATGCCACCTTAGACTTGTATGCTAGGGATATGCACCCTTATATCATGTATAGAGGCCTATGCATGCCTAGACACCATGCCCCAAACTATGTATGTTTCCCATCTAGTTTAATCTAATTAAATCAAAATGAGAGCATATAGTTACAGGCATGCCTTACAGAATATTATAACCTTGTTGTTATAATATATGTCTCCCCGCATCTTAGTTATGCGCCCTAGAGGTGTCACGCCCCAGAGCGGCCGTCCCAGGGACGCGGCAAGTGCATATATGATATCAGCAGTCTATACAGGAGGTCAATAACATACCATAAACAACAGCTAAAAAGACAACACGGACAACAAAGAGGCTGACATGATGTATACACAGATAGCGAAAGCTAAAAGACTGAATCTGTAAATCAACAACACTTTACAGACTCGATACATAATCATATGTCCTGTGAGAGCCAATATAAACACAAACATCCAAATACAATCCAAACTGGGTGCCCAAGCACAGAAATATATACATACAATCAAAAAGGATGCTGATGGCCTC